>JARKHS020027393.1:0-19977 GCA_030143305.2 Amblyomma americanum | reverse complement strand
TGGAAGCCCACGGGGCCGATGCCCCCCCCCCCCCGCACCTGTTACCAGGAGCGATCATGCCCAGGGAGGGGGGGGAATCGAGGAATGTACGTCGAGGCGTGACGCCCGCTTAGGGTGAGAGCTGCGCATTCCACTGGGCTCGCGACAGCCCACGGGGCCAATGCCCCCTCCCCCCCCCCCCCCCCCCCCCCCGCACCTGTTACCAGGAGCGATCATGCCCGGGGCGGACCCTGGGCTCCGCCCACTAGTACATACGATGCATTTGCTTTGCTATTGGTCCAAATTGGGCGAGAGCTAGATTACTCAAGCTCCGCCCAATTATCGAAGGGGTTAAAACCCGCGGAAAACGACGACTTGGGACGAGCGAGCCGAGTATCAAGCTCGGCCGTTTTTAACAGCCTTTTTTTAAATAGCCTTTCTTTACCAGCCTTTTCTTTAAACTGCCTTTTACTCACCTGCCTTTTTATGTCAGTCCCGTCTTTAATAAATAAGTTTTGCTTTGAGAAGTTGGAACTGCTGCCTCAACCGGCAATGTGTCGCCGGACGAAGACCTGAAGTACTCTTCGTACTGCTAAAAGCCGTCCCCATCCGAAGGAGAGCAAGGGAAGTTTAACTGAGGGACTAATCGCGATAATTTCTTCGGGGCTGAAAACATGACTCGAACACCATATCTGCCTGCCACCTTCTTCTGTCTTGTCAAGAGTGGCACTTCGAACAATTTGGTGCGCCATTGTCAGCTGCCGCGGGTGTCCTCCATTTTTCAAGAAACCGAATGTGCTGTTCCGTCACCGCGATCGAGTGACGCGAGAGGTAGTGGGCGCCTTCCGTGGCTTTCATGCGTCAGTGACTTGTCAATCAGCCTTTCTAGTATAGAGTTCCTAGCTAATTGAATCAGGATCGCGTGGTAATGCCTTCCCGCCTAATCTTGAGCACGTGGCGCGTGACTTGCTGTAGTTTCCGTTGTTGTTTGTGCTCCTATTGTTGCTTCTGAATAAAAACATTTCAGTTACGAGTAGCGCTGCGTCCCCCTCTGTGTCGTTGTTCTTGTAGCGCTTGAATTTTCCACTATGAACTTGTATCAACTTGCTCAGTTTTCTGCTTTGATGAAAATTAACCTATTATCGCGATCCGAACAACTGCCATTCGTGCACAGTCGATCTGAACACCGGAACCGAAGGGAAAACCGAACTTTCGCCTATCTACGCAAATAAGGCCATCATTTTCTTTTTTGCATAATTCCAGCACAGCAATATTAGGCCGAGTCACTGACAGACGAAACAAAAATGCTGCCTCAAAAACCGCTCCGCAATGTTTCCGCGGATTTTTTTCGGTAGCCCGTCAACCATCGTCTGCTACGACAGCAGCATAGGTATGATGGCTCGATGGCTAGCATACGTTGAGCACGGACTCTTTCTGCCACCGTGCGTTAGAGCATACGACAGTTCCGGTATGTTCCGGTGGCTTTACTCCGCTCTTGCGGCGCACCCCAAAAGGATAAGCAAGGAAGACCTCTTTTGCATACCATGGTACGGACGCCAGGTCACGAAGGAGTGGTAGGCAACCAAGAGGCCGACCGGGTAGCTCGAGAGCATACGAAAAGCCGAGCTTCCCGCGTATGCGGCCCCGAGGTTTTCGTACTTATCACTCAGAGATATACGGCGACTTAAGATTATTTTAAAGGGGTCAGAAGACGCTACCCTCCACCACACAAATCACTTAGCAGGGAAGAGGCTGTAGCTTGGAGACAGCTGCAAACGGGTACCCGAGTGCGGAGCAGTGGGAGGGATTGCTCTCCAGCGACCGCCGGTGCGACCAAATTGGTCTAATCCGGCGGACCAAGCTGGCGACGGCATCCATCGGAGCCCTGGAATAGGGGCAGACGACCCTGTGCAAGAGATGACCCAAGTCATCTGACACCGCAGACGAACAAAACTAGAGCAAAATAAAGTTTATTCTCTCTCTCTCTCTTTCGGACGTCCGATGCGGCATCCAGCCCCGAACACTCGGGCTTGACATCCCGTCTGTTTTCCGTCAGGTAGTTACACGCAGTGACCGATGCTCCGCGAGTTCTACCTTGAACGATTAATAACTGGACGCCCCACTCCAGTTGTAGCCAACACAGTGCTGTGAGCGTGTGTGATTTAATTGCTCTAAAATGAACTAATAACGCGCACAACCTGGACACATTTCTTATTGTGTAAATAGTTTGTACATATTACTTCTCCCTTTATCCTATCTTCCTGTCCCCTCACCTCTTTCATTTCAATTCTCCATTCTGCCTGCTACCCTTTATTTCTGCTGCCCCAGCTCAGGTGCTTCAGTATCGATGGCAGATGCCGGGGCTAGCAAAATTTTTTTCTATCCTTTTTACTATTATTTTAATAAAAAAAAGCACTACCACCACCATCCAGCCCCCTAGTGGAGATCAGTGGCCGACACCAAAGTTCCGACCAATTAGGCGGCGCCACCGTCGCGACCCCGTCGAGCGGAAGGAGAATCTATCAGAGGCAGTGATGCGAACTCAGGTCACCGTTTTATCCCTAAAATGAACCCCCGAAAATCCCTAGATTGAAGAAAAATCCCTATCTTTTAGTTGTTTACTTGTTAATGTGGCGATTACAGCTTTAACAAAGTCTCAACGCAGTTCACGCTTTATTCCATGTCTTGTACATTTTATCAGAGATAAATAAATGTGTGTTAGCCGCAACTGTAGCTTTTTTCTTAATTTTTTTGTAGAGTCACTATGCATAGAAGGTCAACAGAAGGCACCACCAGATAAAGGGGGAGTCAGCAACGACGCTCTCCTGACACCCCCTCTATCTGAAGTAAAATTCGAGCAAACGACTCCTGTTCCACTGCACCGCCTTTTGAGCTGCTCCTTCAGCAGGCTCATCTTTACGCGCAAAGAACCCTTGCAGCCCTTTGTAAATAGAATGGAGTTGATCCCAAGTTGAAAGAGCTGGCATTGTCTGCTAAGCCCCCTTAACGCATCAAAGTATTTTGTTCAGACAACATTAAAAGTCTTTTTAAGATGCAGACAGAAAGATGAACACGTTTGACTTCGTGAAAGTCCCCTTCTCGCCTCAAACAGAACACTCAGAAGCGGTGAAATGGCGTACCTCACCACCCAAAACTTTATTTATCAAAGTTTCAATCAAAGATCGTCAAATTGGAGCGACTAAGAAATGACATCACGAGAACTTGACATCCTCAAAAATGTAGTCTTGCTAGTTATATAGCAGTGATTCAGACGTAGAGTTCGTAATTACAAAATCATAAAATGGTTCCTTAAAACTGAGAATATATATGTTGTTCTGGAATTGAGCAGCACGTTTAAACGAAGCGGTCTAGCAAACGTGGAGAATGCTTTTCTTTAAAAAAAAAGCTGAACAGATCGAAGCACTTTCTTCAATTACATAAAAACACGTACTATGCAAATGATCCTGTGTTCAGAAATAACGTAAACGCGCGTGCAGTGTCGATGCTGACGCTTTAAGACATATCTTTCTTAACTCTCTAGAATTATTATATGGCACACGAACAAGGAATTAGACACGCACACAATCTTAAAGTCTTAATCATCGCACATATCTTTGTTCATCCTCTTCAAATGAGAAGGAGTGATGTTGAACTTGTAACAGCCGCTGTCCATCAAGGCTCTTTTTGCGTGCAGCAAACCGCACAACGCTTCTGTAGACAATCTGTTTCTCTGCTTTGTTTTCAGCAGGTTGACTTGCGAAAACACGCGTTCGACAGCGGCGCTGGAGTGTGGCAGGCACAAAAGGTTCTTCATGAAATTTGACAGCAAGGGGCACTCTTGTGAACCGTGTCCTTTTTTCATTTGAGACACTTTGTGCCAGAACTGGCTCGCAGTCAAGTCAGCGTAGTCGCTCAGCTCCATTTTGCGGAGAAGTCGCCATTCCCTGTCCAGTCCAGTTCATTCACTTCGTTTTCTTTCACTATCAGAGGAAAGGAGACCGCAAGCGACGCGATTGATGGCACTGTCTTTCCCAGGACAACTTTCGGGTCTATGACTCGAAGGTTTTTCATTTGTTCACTATTTAGGGGGAACCGCAGGTAGATCTGATAAGCTGCTTCAATAAAAAAACTCTAAACACCGCAGCCGAAAGTTGTGAACCTGATTATCGTTTAAGCCGTGCGCGTTACCGGCTTGAGCGGCAGCTGGCTCTGCTCCGAGGTAAATTTCTTCCAATGGCAGAAACTTGGCTGGGTTTTTGTACCGCACATCGGACAACGCTGTGGCCTCCAAGTAGTCCCGCTTGATGTAGCATTCGAGTATGCATTTCAGCATGGCCGAAGCTTTTTCATGGAGCAAGTGGATTCTGGTTTCTTCAGACTGCATTTCCTTATTTAGGTTAGTGAAAAAAGGCAGGACATATATCTCAAGGAACTCGAGGTAGAGTTTCGTTGACGGGTAAATCAGTTTTTCCAGAATGGTTTCTGCAGCAAGCAGGCGGTCGTCAGTGGCGGCTTTTTTGAAAAACAAAATTAGGGCAGGCATCTGCTCAAGTAAGCGTGTCACAACAACTTGTAGAGACAGCCACCTTGTTTGGCTTGGGTGCAACAGCTTGTGTGGTTTCACCTCTGCAAGCTTCTGGAATTCTTGGAAGGCAGATGTCTGCTTCGGCGACAAAAAGTAGTTGAAAACATCGCGTGCCAGATCCTCAACTCCTCTCGGAAGTGTTTTACATGCATACGAGGCGCACAGTTGGTACGAATGACAAACGCACTTCATAATGATGAGGCCTGGAATTTCTGCCTGTAGCAGCGACGCGACGGAATGATGTGCACCCATCATCACGTTCGCTCCGTCGGCCGCAAAACGAATCAAATTTTTTTCGTATGGAATTTTCGCAGCACTGAACACTGTCTTCAAGGTAGTGTAGAGAGAGCTGGCAGTAGCATCACTGAGTGGTACCAAGTCCGAAAACGCATCCATTATGCCGCCGTCGACGTTCATTACTCGGGCGACGAGGGACAGATGCTTCACCGTTGCCTTGTCAGTGGATTCGTCGACTAGAAGGGAGAACTTCTGTTTGCGCAAAAGCTCACAGAGCTCTTCGCGACTCTCCTCTCCAAGCACATTCTTTATGATGGCAGCGCACTTTGTCCGGCGGCAACCTAAGTTCTTTGCAATCTGCGAGTCGTCACACGACGCTTTGACAACATCAACTAAATGCCCCATGGCATTAAAGGGTAGATTGTGTTCCGTGATAAACGCCGCAAGTCTTATTTCAGCCTCTTTGACAGATTTGTCTACTTGAGTTTGTCCACTTATTGAAGGCATGGATGTCAGCGCGCGGATCGATTGCAAGCTCGCAGCGCTTTTTTTGTGTTTGGAGCTCGCAAGGTGACGGTCGATTTCGGATTTTCCCCCTTTGTAATCGGATCTGCATGCTTTGCAGGAAAAGAACAAGGGCCCTTTTTTACTGGCTGACAACCAGCCTCTGTACTTTGGATCCGCCTCCCATTTTGTCAAGTATTTTTGGTCGTATGCTTTCGCTTTTTTCTTGCTTGGCTCACCTTCCTCAAAGTCTCCCGGTCCAGAAGTTGCCATCTGACATGCAGCACGTTTGAACCGATAAGGTACGCGGTTAGTGTAGACGTAGCGCGTTGATCCAGGCAATACAAGTCAAAACTCAACTTTTTTCTTTCGTAGAGCAGCAGTCACTCGTAGCGCCAGTGATGACACGCACGATTAAACAGTTTGAAAGTCATATGGTTTCGTTTCTCCTCTCTTAGCAGCAGCCGATTATTTCGCGTTGCAGAACTGGTGTCGCCATCTATCAGCTTGGCACAACACCAAAACTAATAATAATAATAATAATAATAATTGGTTTTTGAGGAAAGGAAATGGCGCAGTATCTGTCTCATATATCGTTGGACACCTGAACTGCGCCGTAAGGGAATTGACAAGGGAGGGAGTGAAAGAAGAAGGGAAGAAGGAGGTGCCGTAGTGGAGGGCTCCGGAATAATTTCGACCACCTGGAGATCTTTAACGTGCACTGACATTTCACAGCACACGGGCGCCTTAGCGTTTTTCCGCCATAAAAACGCAGCCGCCGCGGTCGTGTTGCGTTTTTATGGAGGAAAAACGCTAAGGCGCCCGTGTGCTGTGCAATGTCAGTGCACGTTAAAGATCCCCAGGTGGTCGAAATTATTCCGGAGCCCTCCACTACGGCACCTCCTTCTTCCCTTCTTTCACTCCCTCCCTTGTCCCTTCCCTTACGGCGCGGTTCAGGTGTCCAACGATATATAGAGGAACAGTAACCAAGATTTTTCATAGTTTTTTCTGTTCGAAAGGCAGTATAATCAAATACGAATTATAGGGCCTCAAAATCCCTAGATTTCACAAAAAGACGCTAAATCCCTAAAGCAAAGAGAAAATCTCTAGATCTAGGGATAAATACCTAGGGTTTGCATCACTGATCAGAGGGCAGGCTCTTCGCGTGGGTGAATGGCTGGTAGAGGGTGTTGGCATAAAAGCACGTCAGGCACGCAAGCACCAACGCATTTTACATGCTGGATGTATATGAACCAACAGTGAAAACGCACCCTCCGCGGATCAGAAGCTAGTGCGGGAACGACTGAGTCGCCGATTCTTCGTACCATGTGTTGCCAAGTGAACGCGGCGAGGTAGGTACCGCTCCTTTGTAAACAACGCTGGCGAATCCACCGCCCACTCATCAAATTCAGCGTACAAAACCGTGACTAGCGCCTTTTACTTCTTCATGTGATAGTGGAAAATAGTGGGTGCACTCAGCACGGAGGAATTTATCCTAGAACAGACCGAGCGGCTCGGTTGGAGGTAATTACGTTTTGACTCGGTCAGTGCGCACGACGTCGTGATCTTGATTCGGAAAAGGTATGCGCACGACGCGACCTTAGCGCCCTCAGCGGCGGTGGCGGCAGCGGCGGCGCGCGCTCGGAGAATGTTCGGCTCGGCCGGCGGCCGCCGCGACTACTCGAATCGGTGGCCGGACGTATTGCACGGCGCGGCGTCGTGATCTGCTGCTGGCGTTGCAATCTGTAAATAAAGCGATGTGCGGTGGCTATTCTTTTCCGCTTTTACGGGGGTACCCGAATTACTGGCAGCGAGGTTCTTTACAGCTGCGCTGAAAAGCACAACGCCGTGCTCGTGCCGTATTGCCCCGAATCAGAATTAACTGACATCCCTTTACTGTTAAAGAATGTTCGGCTCGGCCACCGCAACGCCGTGCTCGTGCCGAGTTGCTCAGAATCAGAACTGACACCCCTTACAACAGTGATATATCCGACCGTAATCGTCGTCGGGCTGACTCGCGCGCGGGACTCGATCTTAGTTTGTTGCTCTTTATCACATTTAACAGCAGTCATACACTGTACGACAGCAGCTTATAACTTTTTCTAGCAGTGCTACATTCTCTGTTCGGCGAAGTGGGTGTCTGCCTGGAATCGTGGAGTCGTGTGAAGTGCTACTTTAAGTTTTGAAGACTCACATAAGCTCTAGTAGTTCACAGTGAAAAAGCATGATCAGTATATATCGCCAGCATGGGCAGCGGTACGTAGCGGCACACAACGCCGCGCCGTCCGGCCGCCGATTTGAGTAACATGACTACGACGAGAAAGCAGTCTCCGCGTCCGTCTGTGAGCCATGTTTGGCGCCGAAGTGGGGGGCACGGGCTCAACAGCCGGTAGCCGAACTCGAACAGTCTTCGTCGAGCACGCGCCGCCACCGCCGCTGAGGGCGCTAAGGTCGCGTCGTGGGCATATACCTTTTCCGTTTCAAGATATATGCCGGGTTTTAAAAAAATTCCTGTGCAGAAAATCCTGGTCTAATCGGGAGAAAACACCGCTCACAAGGTAGAATATTATTTAGTGGGTTGTTTGATAACTAAATAAACATTGGTACTTGCCTGTATTTAGCGGAATTATCGAGAAGCTCTTTTCATCTATGAGTACAGTTTTTGCAGACGCGAGCCAAGCAGCCGGTCTCACAGGCTGCGTCATCTGCCGGACGGCGAGGCAAACAACGCCCCGATTCAGTGCGTAGGAGAGAAGCGCGCTTTCTTCGAATTTGGGGTTTGTCTGCCCATCGGAATGAGTGTAACAAGGAACATCACTGCTTCTGCTACTAAACACCGCAGTGAAAATGTGACATCAATTCCAACGGGCCGACAAACCCCATCTTCGAAGAAAGTGCACTTCTTTCCTACCCACTGAGCCGGGACGTTCTTTGCCTCGCCGTCAGGCCGGTGACGCAGCCTGTCAGACCGGCTTAGTCATCCTGTATATGCTGCCGCAGATATGCGCATATACAGGCACACTAACCGGCTCCTTGGCCCGCGTCTGCAAAAACAATACTCATAGCCGAAAAGTTTCTCGCTAATTCCACCAAATATGGGCAAGCACAGATGTTTATTTAGATCCCAAACAACTTGGGCAATAATATTCTAACTTGTGAGCGGCGTTTGCTCTCGATTACGCCAGTATTTTGCGCACAAATTTTTAAAAATATCCGGCACATAAAAACGTGAGTCCCTGTACATGCTTGAAAATAAGTTAATGCCAGAAGTTGATGGGCATCGTAATATGTAGCATGACTCTAGGCTGACTTCTCCCGGCTCGGTCATCGGTAGTGCGACCCCAACCGTCCACAAGCTCGGGAGGCCGCCAGGCGACGTCCGAGTAGTGGGCGTTTGTGAAGACCAAGCTGAACTGCGGCTGGGAAGTTATAACCTTCTACCGCGCCTCAGCGAAGGGTAGGCGGGCGCAGTTCCGGTGCAACAGATGCCGAAAACAACCGCGCGGCACCGCTGCGTTGCGAGGGAGCGCTGCTGTGCGTGAACGGAGGCAGTTCATCGAGCTTTTTGCCCGCAAGGACTGCCTATGCCACCCTAACGTGAACCTGCCGAGATTTCCATGAAAAAGCCGAGAAGTGTTGTATCAAGGAACTTAGTAACGTCTACGCTTACGGCTAGAACTTAGTGTGTTTGGTGATGGGCAAGAAAGTGTGCTTTGAATGGCGAAAGATCGAGGCTAGTGTGGGTTAGAAATGAATACAAGCCAATGGTTTGGACGAGAAACTTGAATGTTTCGTGCATCATTTACTAAAACTTCAGTTAATAAAAAGCAGGGTGGCCTTCATACATGTCTACGGCAGCTAGAGGATGCTGTGTCACTCAGCTGCAGATTGGACAACCTCAAAACCTCCATGCTTTGTGTAATGTTGCACCATGCTCTTGGGTGGCCTGCTACTTGTTCATTATGTTTTACACTGTAGTTTGCTTTATTAGGTCAGCAACAGATGTGATTACTTATTTTATTTATTTAGCAACACTGCCAATCTCATGGGAGGTTACAGCAGGAAGGACAACACACTCTTAAGCACAAAATACAATCGAAGGGTGAAAGTCTATGAAAACACGGTATTTGCAGTGACAATGCAGCTCTAATACAGTTCTTGCATACACAAGAAAAGTGAAAGATATCAATAAAACTTGGCAGCTAATGTCAAAATTCCAGGAATATAAAATTTTAAGAGAAAAAAACAGGATACATGCTAGAAACCTTCGGGATAGTAGGCATGACATATCAGCTATGAATAAAATATACAAACAGTAAAAGATGCAAGAGACTTCAGAATGGGTCAAGTGGAAGGCAATTAGCAATGAACTTTAGACACTAAGCAAGATTCACACCGCATAACAATAAACAAATCGAAACTTTAATGTTTTCCACAAAATAATAAGAAGCTCTTTAAACTTCCAGCAGTTTATCATATTGCCTTCCTGGCGCAATAATAACTTAGTTAAGAGACATGAGAATTGTTATGTGAGCAATTTATTTTCTGTCAGTGTTACAAACATGCATTTTTTTTTATGATGGAGTTTTAGTGATTGAAAAATCGAGTTTGTTCCCCTCTCTAGTTACTAGTGGAAAATAAGAATATTTAAGGGGGGACGTGGCAATTAAAACTATTTGTTATTTATGCATGAAATGTGACCAAAGTTATCAAATTTCTTATGCTGATTGCAGGTTTGCATTTTATGCTTTTTGCTTTTGGTCAGAGAAATATGGCATTGCAACCAACAGAAGCTCGTCATCTATCCTAGCTCTTGGTGGTGATACTGAGATGGACTGTGCTCCGTCGTGAGAAACCCGCTGCACTCTCGATACACCTAAAAAAGAAAACAATTTATTAAACTTATACAGCATATTTCGGTATATTATTTCTTCATGATACAGGTGAAGACTGCATTTGGAGAATGCTTAAGCTTCACCTCAAGAGTAGATGAGATAGCGCCTTTTCTTTCTTTCCTTCTTTTTTTTTGTTACTTTAACATCAATACACATCCCCAAGACACTTTGTTGTCTTATGTCATACACACCACAACGTATTCACTTGGTGCCCCTCTAACGCGCTTGAACCTTTGTGGCATATTTGTTGCTTGCCTGCCAGGTATGCAGAGGGCATGGGTTCGAACCATAATGCCGTCGAATTTCTTTTTTCATTTGAAACTCTTTTTAGAGGAATTATTTCATTTTAAGGAATAATTCCTTCACCTTTCTCAGGCCTTTGTGTCAATCCTAGGTCACGGCGACGGAATAGAAAATTTTCACCAAATTGCTCACTTTATTTGCCTCGTCCCTACTTAAAACAGATTTACGAGATTAAAACAGATGCCTGGTCCCTACATAAAACAGATTTTTTTAAATTATGGTAGGATTCTTATTCAAATCAAACTATAAATGTGTTTTTTAGGCAGAGTCTAAGTATAGAGATTAAATAGCACAATTAGAATTTGATATATAAGCAGTTTTGTGATTTAAATGGTCTCTTCATTACATGTCATTAGCCAAGACATATTTACAAATTATTTAAATCATTACAGAACTGAATCACTCTAGATGCACTTTGTGCAGTGATGCTATTTTTACACTTGCCTCAATGAATATACATTGAAAAAATTTGATAGAATGCACAAAACAGGTTGGCTCGTAACTTAGAAAAACACCTAATTATATTTCATGCATGATAAAGAGCCAGTAAAGGTAGCATCACTGCATAGCTCTGCTCTTTCCATATGAATTGATATCTGGCTCATTTTATGTTTCTAGGCAAAACAGAAAAAGCCCGTAAAGCAGACATTGTATATATAAAATCAATGGACTTATCAAGGGAGCAAACAGTCACCGAAACCAAGGTGCATAGGGGTATGTTTAAATTTTTTTTAATGTGTAGTGCTAATCAGTGGGATAATAATACTTAGATTAATCTACCGCTTAAAGAAAATTCTTTATAAAGAAGCAAAAAACAACCATGCCGCCGGTGGGATCCGAACCCACGACATCTGAATATCATGTCTGCTGCTCTCAACAACTGAGCTACGGCGACGGCTGTCCAATCTGCTGCTCTCGTGAATATTTATGCTTATTGGGGGCAAGCAAACCTTGAGAGTGTTCGCTTACACCCAATAAACATAAATACCCACGAGAGCAGCAGATTGGACAGCCGTCGCCGTAGCTCAATGTGTAAGAGCACCGGACGCGATATTCGGATGTCGCAGGTTCGGATCCCACCAGCGGCATGGTTGTTTTTCTGCTGCTTTATAAGTAATTTTATTTAAGTGATATATTATTCTAAGTATTATTATCCCACTGATTAGCACTACACATTAAAAAAATTAAGCATTCCCTAAGCACCTTGGTTTCGGTGACTGTTGGCTTCCTTTTTAAGTTTGTCAAAACGAGTCCCTCATTTCCTTTACCTTGTCTGCTTATTGCTTTACGAAGGTCTCGGTTCTGGCAGTCTTGATGCCATAGGTAGCATAAGAGGGCTCTCGCACAGTTTCCGCCCTCGCCGTTAGATGACGTTCCACATCACACTCGCGGTAATACAGGACGTGCTACGTCCGCCGCTATGTACGAGTGTGGCTCTGGTGAGCACTCTCAAGATGAAACCAATAAACATAAATACCCACAAGAGCAGCAGATTGGACAGGAGTTGCCGTAGCTCAGTTGATATAGCACCTGATGCGATACTCGGAGGTCGTGGGTTCGGATCCCACCGGCGGCATGGTTGTTTTTTCTGCTGCTTTATAAGTAATTTTCTTTAAGCGATAAATTAATATAAGTATTATTATCCCACTTATTAGCACTACACATTAAAAAACATTAAACATTTCCCTATGCATCTTGGTTTCGGTGACTGTTGGCTCCCTTCATAAGTTTGTCAAAACGAGTCCCTCATTTCCTTTACCTTGTCTGCTAAATTCAGTGGATATATAAAGAGGTTTGAAGTGTGTATGCACTTAACTGAGTCGCAAGAAAATGCCTTTAGCTTCGGCTGCACTAAAGTGATGCCATCTTGAGAGGTACCATACCAAAGCTAGGGTAAAAAATGAGTTCTAATTTCTGAAACATGGGTTGCCATGTTATCACTGGGGTATAAAGCAAGAAGTTGGAGCATCATGTGGTCTGCGTACGGATGACGGCAATGGAACTGCTGCTTAACTGCCATGGTAGCCAGATTTTCACACCATTTCTGATACTTTCAGATGACGTTGCTTGTCCTTACGTGCAGTGGAGAAACCATAACTAAGTAACTATCCTAAATGGGAGATGATGGTGAGCAGCAGCAGACATTTTTTTCATACCTGCCAATGTCAGAACTTTGGACATCAATGAGGTGGGAGGGGGGGGGTGCAACATGAAGTGCATATTCTCAGGACCTGTATTGGCCGATTTGAAGAGCATCCTTGCCATACAAGCCTTCAATGAGTCCAACAATTTTTCACAGTAGGTTTTCTGGAAAGATTTTCCAAGTGGTTTCTGGTGCCCATTTCCCCTTTCCTTTGAGTTTCGTGTCACTAGACAGAAGCGATAGTGCGTGTCTAGATATAATTTTTCGCATGACACCAACTACTCCACTTCTGAGAGACAGACAGACTCTTTGCAAGGGTTCTTCCTTACTGTCACAGACGGCATGCACAACAACAAAGGTCGCCCGCACATGCGTGCTTTCCTTGCTTCCTGTTCTAAATTGTGTAACGGAACCACAGATTTTGTCATTCTTTAAAAGCATGAAGTGCGAAAATTAATGCCAGACTTACAGAGTGCAGGCGGTATCGCAGGCCACGCACTGCATCGTTCCTCTTATTCTGAGTGGTGACGCTGATGGTTTCGGGTGGCCATCATGCCTTGAGAGTTGAACTTTCTCTTCCTGCCTTTCACTTTCTCCTAACACATCCTAACGATCATGAGGAAACCAGCAAACGGCCCAGAAATTAGTCGTAAAAGCTCATAGTAACACACTAAACCAAGAGAAAATTCAACATGGTGGCTCTCATACTATGGGATTAGTACCAGAATCATGCTGTTTGTTTAAAAATCTGAACCTTTGAACTTGGCTGCTTTAAAGAAGTTTGTCACTAATGGGCATTGTTAACCCGTCAGGAAAGCTGGCGGGTCATCATAATAGCACGAATAAGTCCAAATTTCCTAAGGCCGAAAAATTTTTGGCAGGTGTAGTAGCTGCAGTCACATCGGCTTTGGCCAGATAATAAGCATGTGCTGTAGCCCGATACAACTAAGTCTGCAGTGATTGCTGCGCAGAATTCGTGCATGACAAAATGCTTGTTAGAGCTCTTCTTGTTACCTTAACAAGAAGCTAGCTAGAATTTTGATGCCTCTTGCTTCTCTGGTATTTAATTATTTATTTATTTTTATTTCCTTGTTCTTGTTTGGCCAAACATGTCACTGGTTAGGCTGTGGAAATACGGGGGAAACAAAGCCTTTCGCCCCGCCCGCACTCCCACTCCGCGGATGCAGCGTTCCCGCTCGCTAACCGCGGAGGGATTCGTGCTCGAGGGACAAAGGGAAGGGACGACACAGCGTTAACACTCATATGCTATTTATTACACTTGCAATTAATACACAGAGTGGGCCAGCTAGCTACAAAACATCAACGAGGCATTCCTCGGAAATAGAAGGCTACGTAAGAAGGACTTCCGACTTACCGGCTGGGGCGGTGGCGCGACTTCGGAGGTATCGGCGGCGAACGTTTGTATGCGCCGATAATGGCGGCCGGGTTTTCCCGTGCGCGCTGCATTCTTGGGGCAAAGCCATTCCCTAGCATTTGCTGGGGAAGGCGGTCAGAGCGCGCGTTTGCTGCGCTCGCTTCGCTGCCTGGAACCAGAAGTCCAGCGGCAAGGCACAACGGATCCCCGTGCGCCTGCCGCGGAAGGTGGCGGGAGCGTGCGGCTCCAACCGCTCGCGACGCTGGCCGGATCCCGAAGGGCCTCTCTCCGGTTCCGCAGAATTCCGCGTAACCTACGAGGTGGCGCTCCCGTCGCCGTTTTCTTTCCCCCATGAGGGAGACTTCCCTCCTCGCCCAGCCGGGGGCTGTCCGTCCCGACGGCCGACGATGAAGATGGGCCGCATCGAAACGGAGGGGGGAAACAGGTTCTCCACATCCCTCCCTCCTTAAATGTCGGCCTACGGTTGAACCCGTCCATGGATGCCATCGACGAAGGGGCCACGAGCGTTGCGATGATGACTGCAAGACAGCTCGTACAGGCGGGGTGCCGGGGTCATCCGATGAGCAGCAAGGTCACCAGGCACCCGTCCTGGTCCCGCGGCAGGCATCCAAAATTAGCGTGTCGGGAGGGTGTTGTTCGCGCCGACGCGGCTTTGTTGGAAGGTAGAGGGGCTGGCCCCCCTCTCGTAACCGCTGCAAACTGCTCGCCGGAGACTCTGCAGCTCGATGACTCATGGCCGCAAGGCAGCAGGCAGAGACCCATACAATTTACAGCAGGCCGGGGCGCGTATTTTTGGCGCCTGGACACGAATGCGCCGCGAGAGAGAAAGCACTGAAGCGAGGAGGAGAGGACGCTGCCTGGTTGGCTGCGCGATTCTCGCGGTCGGCTGTTACATACAGTGGGCAGCATCCCCTTTTTCCCCCCCTCCCGCCTTTCCTTTTCTCCACATTACCGCCCATAAAAGAAGTTTTGAGTCCGCCGCGGCTGCTTTGGACTTTTTTTATTCGAGTAGCGTGTTCCATCCGTGAATTATGGCGGCATCATCGCTGCCGTTCGAATGCGAGTTGGACAGTGACAATTGCGTCGAGAACGTGAGTTGTTTTCGTGTGGCTCTGAACACCGACGGAGACGCGTACGAGTGGCTCACCAGCTACGGTGTAGCGACGAGAACCACGTGGATCGTTGACTGGGAAGTTGCAAAGCCTAAAAGGTATGGGAAATTTTGCATTTTATTCACCCATGCACTTGATGTATTACTCGAAAGAGCGGTCGTCTATTCATAATTGTTTCGCAATGTGAGGCCACCTGTGAAAAAAGTACATAGGCGCACGGCGCTGAAGCCGAACGTACTTTGCTTCTCGTATCACAGCTATTCACGCGCTTCAGGGTGCTGTGTGCAAGTTCTGAAGCCTGTCATGGAAAAAATATATAACTGTGGACTGTGACATTCCAATTTTTCAGCTTTTTGCTATGCTGGCTTCACCGCATGGCAGTAATGTAGTGCAGAGAATTACGCAATAATTACATTATTGTTACCAGTGTTTTTCTAATGTAAAATAGACTAAAGCGAAAAGATGAGCGTTATTCTGAGAAGTGAAATCATTTGCATTGTGACAGATTCCAATTATCAGTTTTGTAAGGCTGGCTTCACCGCACGGAAGCAATGTCTTACAGAGCACTGCACAATATTTACATTATTGTTACTAGTGTCTCTCTAATGTAAAATATTCTTAAGCAAAAATATGAGTGTCATTCTAAGAAAAATCATTTGCATTTGTTTTTTACTAGGATCGCATTCCACAAGAAGTGGAAATGCCAGCACTCGAACAGGAATAAGATTACTGGCCAAACGGCCACCAACTGCCCAGCCTTTGTGGACATCAAAATAAAAAACATTACTAGAGACACAAGGAAGCGGGACCCATTCCTGAAGAGGGCTACGCCGTTGCGTGCCATTGTGAAGGTCAGGGATGACCATAATCATGCGCTAGACTGTGCCGATGCCTTACGTCTCCTGCGCACCACAGCTGACACTCGAGCTGTGTTCCATAGCTATTTTCATGATGGCCTCACACCAGCACAGGCCATAGCTATGCACCAGCAGAAGCTAGAAGCTGAAGATGACGCTGCCGAGAAGCTTGCCAGTGGTGCCGTGAATCCAAGCGCAGGCACTGTTTATTACTGGTACCGGCTGTGGCGGGATCATCATTACGGCAGCGCAGTGGACCCTGTCAGCAAACTTTCAGAGAAAGCGCCATGCTATCTTGACAAGGGTAAGCTGCAATATACCTGAGCAGTGTAGTTTCTTTTCTTTGAAATTCCTGCGACTTTTTGAAAAGACTGAACTGCAAAGGTTTTTTGGGTGTTTAACTGTTTGCATTTGCACATATCTGTGTGATTATTTTTATTTTTGTGGTCTAGGTATTTCATAAATATTTACCTTTTGCTTCACCAGAATTATCACCAAATGTTGTAGCACATCATGCTGCCAACAGAGGTAACCTCTCGGCTAGCAGTAGTTTTTCTTTCCCCTTAGAGGGACCACCTGAGGCTTTAGAGTATATTCATTCAAGCCACAGTAGCCCCCTTTTCGGTGAAAATAGAGCAGGATGAAAAGCCATATGCATGTCTAAATCAGCTTACAGCAACCTTCTCTGGTCTGCATTGCTAAAGCTGTGTGGTTTACAACAAAAATCCCATCCATGATGAATACTTCCTGCATTGTGAAACAGTGAGTATGCTACAGTGTCTACTTTTCATTATCTGTAATATCGAGATTTAATATCCATACATGCCAACATTACTCTGCCCAGTGATACATTTGCCTCACCCTAAGCCCGAAGCATAGCATTACAGACATGGGCATGCAGGTGCAACCTACTTGGACCCCATCGGCAGCATGTGCTTGTCTTTCCTCGTGCGTTCTGTCATGTTACGTTACGCAGTTATCCTACATCCAAAAAATAATTACGCTGTCACTAATTTCTCGATACAGTTTACAACATTAAAAGAATTACTAGAACAGTATTCCCCTATGCTTTCCTGGACTTTATTGATCGTTTCTTGTGTACATATTAATGAACAAATCATTTCCCTTCCCTTGCTTGCTAAAAAGCATAAAGAAGGTATCTAGTTTGGCACCCTTGATGCCATAAACAGGCATAAAAAGGTTCAACATGCGAAGTGCACGCTAGCAGAGGTACACTTAATAGTAATAGTGCCATAGCTCGGTTGGTCGAGCACCATCTGCAACACGTGGAGGTCTTTGATTCAGATTCCATTGGAGGCATGTAGCTGCCTTTTCTCCTACGTTGCGTTGCGTTGAATTATCTAACATCTAACAAATGATTCTGCTGCTCCTAATCTGATGAATAAGAACATGAAACTTATCTTTTGAAATTTCCGATTTGCTTTGACTGCTGGCAACTTTTAAATGTATATCTTAACAGGCCCCTTATTTACCATTGCTTCTCTGCTTAATGCCGCTATAAGTAGGAGTCCTATATTGCCTTTTGCAGGGGCCGATGTGAGAACCACAAGGTCAGAGGATGGTACCTGCTGGGCAGTTCTTGTGGTGACGCAGGTCATGAAAAGGACGCAAGGACTGAGTGCTGCTAAGGAGATAATATTTGTAGACTCTACAGCCTCATGTGATGAGTCACAAAGCAGTCTTACGGTGGTACTTACAGCAACTGCAGTTGGCGCAATGCCTCTTGCTGTACTACTACATAGTTCTCAGAGCAGCGAGAGCTACAAAGCTGCATTTGGTCTGCTGAAGCTGAGCTACCCAACCTGCTTTGGTGGCACTCATGTAAGTAAAGAATAATACTCAGGACATTCATGAGCTAACAAATTATAATTACAGCAGTGGATATAAACAAGAGTGGCCCATCACATGCATTTTGTTTACGCCTTCTGTTGTATTCACATAGGGGCATCTTTGGTAAAAGGGTGGGGGGGGGGGCAGAATGACATTTGCATGCTTTTGTTCCCATTGGCCACATGTTAAAGCTGTCATTTGCCCATGTGCATAATTAATAGAATAAATCATAAAATAATGTTACTTCAGATGGCACAACAAAAGTTAAAGCATCAAGGTCATGTCCATATCAATAGAGTGCTATGTTAAGGTTCAAGAATAAAAATATTGATATTTATTCATTATCATTTCTACTGCGATATTTGGCCGCTTGATTTATGGCTCGATAGGAGAGGATAAAAGCACAAACATTAGTGTCTCTTAGTTGTCATTGTTGCTCAGTTTCAAAAATGCCGATTCATTACACCATTCAAAGCCCAACTACTTGTCAGTGTTTTTGCCGCACATAAGATGAATGGCTGTTTGCTCCCCAGTCAAGGACAAAAGGAATGGTGTCTTAAGCATAAGCTATGACCACTAAACGTCTTGCTCTTTCTGCTGGCATAATGAAATATTAGCACCACATTTTCATGCCACCTTTTTAAAAGCTTCATCAATAAAAAATGCATAAGAAATCTTACTTTTCCAGTTTACCGCTGTGCTAATATTTTAGGCATATAGTTTAATAAAATCATGAGAAGGGGCATCTGGGCAGTCAAATTCAATTTTTACAGAAAGTCTCTGTGTCCTTTGCACCTCAAACTTTGCAACACAAAAGCCTCAAATGAAAAGCAATGTAGAGTCTTCATACCATTTAGAATGAATAATAAAGTTGTTTACTTACAGCAACAAAGGTGCAAAATATTGCTTCTTATATTCTGCAGGCACCGCAAGCATTTATGACGGATAATTCGGCAGCTGAGAAAGCTGCTTTGCAAGCAACATGGCCTCAAGGCAAGCAGCTCCTTTGCCACTTTCATGTGGCCCAAGCCGAGTGGCGCTGGCTACATGCATCACGCGACACCAGCAGGGATGACAAGCGAGATTTGATGACTACATTTCAGAAGGTGAACGCAAATGAAGCATGCATTACTTTTAGTTTTGTCAATTTCTTCTAGAAAATAATTGGTCAGTGATGAGTGATGCAAAATGCCGGCTGTTTGAATTCTTACAATAAAATAACATGAACTATGTCAGACATATAATGTCCAGTAACGAGTATTAAAGGAATGTGCATGAATGGCTCAGAGAACCCAGTGAAGGTACTTCGGTGGGTGCCTTCAAAGCAACACATGACTGCATCATGGGAGCTTCAAAGAGCACATGTTCGTGCCAATGATCCCTCTGAAACAGTATGAAATAGTTGCACATTTTATCTGCAACACTGTAGGGTGTTAGGCTTCTGGAACACTAACACATGGCAAGTTTTTCTTTCCCTTCTACACAGATTTTTTTTAAAAACCCAGAAAAGAAACATTTCTGTGGTCTGTGCAAGTGGATTGCAACGTAATATAAACATGATGTCAATCACAGAGTGAAGGTAAAAGAATTCGACTCATACTTTTTTGGTTTGCTAAGGCATAGAGAGATGGTGGAATTGTAGAATTGATGGCTATAAACTCTGAAGGCAAGGCAAGTTCATAAATTTCTGGCATTAGCATTGTGGTTCATGATATCAAAGATGAAATTAAGCACGCTATTGTGCTGAAATCAGTGACAGATCTGCAGCAGAAGTAGTATAGCATCATTTCATGGCATGGGGGCAGGGTTTAAAAGCATAAGAACGAAGCAGATTTTCTAGGGCACTGGGCCGTTGTCTCATTTCTTTGTGCCCCTAGAGGAAAATCATTTCATTAAATTAAATGAGCATGCTCTCGCAATCATGTGCGCCTGAATGGTTGTGACTGCCGTGAAAACCATGCTGTAGATGTAGCGAATATTGTGGATTTTTTTTTCATGCACCAAAGGAAACGGTACCAAAGAACCCCATTTTCTTAGCCACGTGCCCTTCTTGCACATATCACTAAGATGTGAAATTATTATAAAGTATTTTCAGTTGTTACCACTGCTCTCTGT
>JARKHS020027392.1:0-46202 GCA_030143305.2 Amblyomma americanum | reverse complement strand
TCAGCGTCCTTGGCGACGGGTCCGCGATCGGGAACGATGGGAAGTGGATGCACTGTCATAGTTCGCAGCTTGTAGCTGGCATTGGCGTTGCGCTTAGTAGCGGCGTTTACACTTGGAGGAACCAGTCTGGTGAGCACCAGAAAAAACTACACCAGTGAGGGGGGGGGGGGGCATTCATGGGCCTGGTCAGGGTCGCGAGCTCCGCAGTGAGGACACTTGGAGAGCTTGGGATACGAAAAAACATTCTCTCGGTGCCTGGTTTTGCGACAGTTAAGGCAGGCTTCCGCCTTGTTCTTGAAGATGTACAGCGCACAGCGCCGCTTGCGTAGGAGACTTGGCGGGGAACCTTGGTCACTGCGAAAGGAAACACAATAGATTGGGTCTTGCCTAAACGGCGGACGCTCCGCCGCTGGCGATAGGCTCCGCTTCGCAGCCGGGTCCAGTGCTGCGCCAAGCATGGACGTCGTCACCGTGGAGGCGGAGCATTTAGCCCCTGAAGAGTATATACCCACGGACTTGACCTACCTAGCCCACTGCTACGAACGCGGCTCCGCCACTTCATCATCTCAGACACGCAGTCCCAAGCCACCGCTGACGAAATCGCCTTCCGTGCCCGCACAGCACACCGCGTTCAGACCGCTATCTCCCTCCTCAACATGTAAGCTGCCTCGCGCGTTTCATCACTGCCACCTCATCCTGTTGAAGACTTTAAAGTTATTATTCGCCCTCGCGGGGGCCTCAGCCTGCGTGCCTGCGGAGAGAACGCTCTTTGCAGAGCAATCACCTCAAGCCATGATTTGATCTACTCCGACACCGCAGAGGACCGCCTTCAAGTGAATTTCGTTCACAACGCCTTCACCTTTCACACCTCGAACCGGACCACGTCATCACTTATATGGAGATCCAGGAAATCATCCTGGGTCCGACAAGCTACCCAGTTGCCACCTATTTCGCCCTACCAGGCGCATACGCCCGAGGCATCATTCACCACCAATACCTGGATGAGACGCAGGAGGAAATCATGAAGTACTTGATACCCAGAATCCAGAACACTGCATTCTCTGCGCATGTGAAAAAAAGTGATCGTACAGCGGCCTTTACCTAGTGTAGTGAAGCTTTTCACTTCAAAAATTCTTGCTGTAGGATATTTCTGAAGAAGCGTTCTTTAACATCTTAGGCACACCGCAAAATATTGAAAGCCCCTTTCAGAGCCCATTTAATTAAGCAGCAAAGTTTTAAGTAACTTTCAAAAGGTGTATGCGAAGTCTCTTCCATTTTTGCAGGCACTTCTATTACCTACACGGGTCAGCTCGTTTTTTCTTAGGTCATCATAGGGTTTATGTGGGTTTAACGTCCCAAAGCTACTCAGGCTATAAGGGATGCCGTAGTGAAGGGCTCCGGATAATTTCGACCACATGGGGTTCTTTAGCATGCACTGACATTGCACAGTACACGGGCCTCTAACCTTTCACCGCCATCAAAATTCGACCGCTACTGCCGGTATTGAGGCCGTGTCTTTCAGGTCAGTAGCCGAGCACCGCATGCCACTCAACCATTGCGGCGGTGCTTAAAGCATAATAGAAAAGGTGCAGTAACAAAGTAACGAGTCATGGGGTATGCGAGTTCACGTAAAGAAGAGTACGTGTTCGTTAATAAGGTCATACACAATCACTCCATCTAGAGAAGGCGGGCCCTCGGTGTAAGAGCCACTGCTAGGATCAGTACGAGTGTGAAATATGGGTGTGCGATTTTGACCGATTTGGAATAGCCGGGTGAAGTAAACACTCATGGGGTGTTAGAATGGTTGCCCTCTCTTGAGCAGCTCTCGGAGCGGAATCCTGACGTCGACGACGCCGCGCCGCAGCTCTGGCGGCCCGCATGGCTGCAACGGCGGTTGTCTATGACACCGCAGCTCATTACTAATGCAAGCGCAGCTGTTATCTGGTTTTTATTAAATGCTGGCGAAACTGCTCCGACCAATTAACGGCACGCTCGTCTCTGTGAAGTCGCAGTTCCGAGAGGTTTTGCACCAAAAAAAATGATGCGCTTCTCCATACCACACTAAATAGACTGTTTCTCCATCAGGGTGTAACCGGGAAACGCCACCTTAACTGCTTCCAATGTGAAAAATCACTGATTCCTTGTCTCAACCTGCAAAGCAACCGCGGTAATAACTTACGTCCTACTCTTTGTTGTGCGCTGGGATGCAAACTGAATATCCTTGCACGTACACATTCTGAAAGCCTCTACGAATCCTCCAGCACAGTTCTAAATTTTGACTACAGAACGCACAATTTAACTTTGCGATAACTGAAGGTTGGTTGTAAATTTTGGCAGTGAGCACAATTAACATTTTTTGGCGCATCTTACAAAGTGGAGTATATTGTATTTGCTTCTGGGCATGAGCAATACATCTCCCCTCTGGACTCCCTACCGCCGTGGCAATTCCTTCTAATGGACTCGGCTGCTAAGCATCAGTACGCAGGGTAAATTGAAAAGAGAGTATAATATAAGGCTTTTTGAGGGGTAACGCACTTGTCGCAGAGCTTACACGTTTTTTGGTGAAAGACTACGCGCTTTCATGGAGGCTAAGTATTTATGCTCTAGCACAGACTGCAATGTTACGCTTCAACTCGCCTAACCTTGCACTGCAGTAAGAACCGTAACTTTAAGCCAGCTACGGATAACATTACGCCTTACTAAGAGGGGCAAGTTTTAGCCTGAAGACAGAGTAAGCATCTCCCAGCATGAAAGGTAGAAGTTCGCACCTTTAGCAGACAAATATATGCTTCATCTACAAGTGCAAAGTTACATACTCCAACACTAAACAAACGCCGACATAAACAGAGCAAAGTTTGCACCACTGTGGTGCAAGTGTATTCCCTCACATGGTGCATAATGTTACCCTTGTAAGGGTAGAAGGTCATGCCCTATTGCAAAGGGTATCAACTAGTATATATATATATATATATATATATATATATATATATATATATATATATATATATATATATATATTATATATATATATATATATATATATATATATGTGTGTGTGTGTGTGTGTGTGTGTGTGTGTGTGTGTGTGTGTGTGTGTGTGTGTGTGTGTGTGTGTGTGTGTGTGTGTGTGTGTGTGTGTGTGTGTGTGTGTTATAAGACAAACAAATGAAATGAGCGGCTCGCTTGGCAAACATATAAAGGAAACCAACAGTCACCGAAGCCAAGGTGCTTAGGGGAATGCTTACAAAATTACAAGCCTTCCCCTAAGCACGTAGTTTGGTGACGGTTGGCTTCCTAATATGTTTGTCAAACGAGCCCCTCATTGCATCTGCCTTGTTTGCTAATAGCTTAACGGGGGTCTCGGTTCAGGCAGTCTTGATGCCATAGGTAGCTTAAGAGGGCTCTCGCACAGTTCCCGCCCTCGCCATTAGATGCCGTTCTACGTCACACTCGCGGTACTACAGGACGTGCTACGTCCCCCGCAATCTACGAGGGTGGCGCTGGTGAACACTCTCAAGGTTCGCTTACACGCAAAACATAAATACCGACGAAAGCAGCAGACTGGACAGCCGTCGCCATAGCTCAGTTTGTAGAGCACTGGACACCATATTCCGAGGTTGTGGGTTCGAATCCCACCGGCGACATTGTTATTTTTTCTGCTGCTTTAGTCTTTTTTTTAAACCAATTGACTGGCACTACAAATTAAAAAAATTACAAGCATTCCCCTAAACACCTTGATTTCGGTGACTGCTGCTATATATATAATATATATATATATATATATATATTATATATATATATATATATATTATATATATATATATATATATAAACCATACTCTTTCTGGAAATGTAGGCAGTGTCGAAATGTTGAGACAAATCTTTCATGTAAGATGGGCTGTGTCTGTTCTGTCGAGGTGCAAAGCACTACTGCAGAGTGCACACAAAGGATTCATAAGATTTGGAGAAAGAAATATACCGTCGTATTTATTTTGCCACATGCTACACCATATTACAGCAATGGCCCCGCCAGTCTTCCCCATAGAGTTGGGGCACTATGTACCATGCATTTGACCTGCACAAAGAAGAAAACATGTATGAAATTTTCTAACTACAAAGCTTAGTACGAATTGGTCATGCGTTTAGTTCATGTCTAAAAACGTAAACTGCACAGAAGGCAGGAAACATGGGAGCGACAAATGCAGGCTTTTAGCTGTTTATTAAAGAGAACCAAAGTTCGAAGATATATGCAGAAGAAACAAAGCGTGTCAGAGATGACACCTACTTAATCGCACGCATATGCTCACATGATCGCAAACTGGCTTCTCAGGAAAAAAATTCCCGGTATGGCCAAAAAAACAAATACTACTCCGGAAACAGCAAAATGCAGAATATTGTTCCTAGCTGCAGGTTCAAACTGTATGAATCCCGGATGGCGGACTACTGGGAGGGTCGGGTCAAAAAAGGAAAAATACGTGTATGAAATTAAAGCTGGTAAAATTTGAGAAATAGAAATTCAATTTAACACGTTCTTCCCTACATTCTCATGCATTTAGTTCTCCATATTTTTATTTTCTTTGATTGTTTATTCATGTCTTATTGCCTGACCTGCAGTTCTGCTCTTGTTAGCTTATTTTCCATTTCTGCTTGGAGAATTTGCCTTCCCAGCGGTCTAATTTCTGAGTGGCTAAGGTTTCATGCAGTCCCTAGAAACAATATGCCTCTGGTCTCTGATGTCGCTATATGCTTTGTAGCCCATGGTGTGAATTAAAAGGGAAGTGTAGGTGATTATCTACTGTCAGTGAGTGATATCGCCAGCTGTAATTTTCAGCATGTTCTGCTTTCCCGGCATACATTACCTGTGAAATCATTTCCTATTAGTGAACAGCAGGAAGTTTGTGCCTGTGATGGCATTTCTGGGTGCATCCCATTGTCGCGGCCTTTTGATAAAGTTTAAATTCCTGGTGAAAGGCTTGTGCATGACCGAAAGACCATATGCTATATATTATAACAAGGAAGCGGGTGCACCCTTTTGTCAAGCCAATCTAAAGCTTTTTGGGTGCACCCTCTAGCATCGCCTGATGTCGAAATAAAGCTATTTGTTCGTATTTGTATTTTAGGGCACTGCTCCTGCATAAGAACGAAGAGCTTTGGGCTAAAAGTGAAATAACAGCAAGGCCAAGTTACACATCTAGAAAGTAGTCTCCACTCGTGTGGTAATGAGGTGACGTCATACACACAAAATTACATTTACCGTTATAATAAAGGTAGCTGTAGTTCAGGGTCATGACCTGTTTTATTCTAAAGCTCTACATTATGCCTGGGCAAAAAGCTTTGGTTACTCAACCAGCCTTCACTGAAAGACTACTCTAACTACACAAAAAGCATAAAATAATCTCTTTCTAAAGCACTTTTTTTGCTTGAGTAAATTACATACCTCGACTTTTTATCTACATATTTCTGTTTGATCTAATACTTGCAGCATATGCAGGAGCAGTAATTCTTATGAATTACGTTTTGCCGGAACAGCAAAATAGAACCTCTATATAACATTTTTTCAGAGGCTTAGCATAATGATATTGTAAATACTGACCGACATCATGAAAGAATTACTATTAAAACAGTTGCCTTCCATGTTTGCTTTCATGTGCAGGCTACCTGAGCTTAATTAAATTTTAAGTTCACTCTAATATAAAATGCGAAACTAATATGGGTTAACGTCAGCTACTGAAAATTATTCGCATCAGTGAGCATCATCTTCCTGCTGACAAAGGAAGTGTGCAAAGTGCACAAAAGATTTACGGCCTCACACATCTGCACATCATATTTCGATTTACATGCATTAACGGTGCTATTCATATTAGCTTGGTTGCATGCCAGCCTGCCAAGGATTACTACAGCTGTGCCTCATTGTTTTTCTGGCTCTTCCCTGATATGAATAGCACGCAGCGTCCCTCAAACTAATTTAATTTGAAACCTTTGCTGAAGTCCAGCCTACTTTTGCAAAAAAACTGCATTGACACTTCATGGAATAAAAAGAGATCACAATTAGTCAAACCATTATTCAAAAATTCCTTCACAACTAAGTCCTCCAATACATTGAATGACTCCACAATCTGTGTAATAGAATGGGTGTAGCAGCATAGCATGTGTAACTTGTTCATTGATGGACATCAAGCAATTGTGAACTTGCTACAATATAATAGCAACATAACATACATACCACACAAAGCTAGTCTCAGCTACTTGTGCAATTTTGAAGAAGCCAGGTTGAACTTCAATGCCAGGAGCGACAGTGCTCGCGCGCCTTTGCATCCCTCCTACCGCCAGGTGCCCTGCACCATAGAAGGCATTAGTGTTATGGTTAGGCATAGCTTTTATAGTCATTAGACCACATAATGGCAGCACACATGCTCAAGAAACAGCAGGAATATTTTCACAGTGAGAAACTACAACATTTTAATCCAAATTTTATCCATTACAGCACTTGACATGCACCTATAAGAGGTATAATTGACGCAGTGCGCTAGTTTATACCGGCCGCTCCTCACACAGTAAGCTTAGACAAACTTCTACACCACAATCGCTGAGTACCGTTGAACTATAACTTAGTGCCTAACATAATTAACATATTGTCTAACAACAGCAACCGCAGAAGGAAGAAAGAACTATATTGTTACTGCTTACTGGATTCAAAATATTCATAACAGAAAAAGCTTAGAAACTACACTACAAAGACTGCACTCTCCCACAAGGAGTGAGCGCTGAACTGAAATTTAGAGAATACAAGCGTACAAGAACACAAAAAAAGATGTGACATAGACTGTAAGCTTTTGTGATCAAATGTTTGGTCAGCAACTAGCCCAGAACTTTTCAGCTCTCATAAAACAACAAGTCCACTTTTTACCATTAGTTATCGGCCTGAGTGAAGAGCAGGTTAGATAACAACACCACTCGCACACGCACCTTCCATTCCAATACACTAAAACTGCTGGCATGAGAAGTCGCTATCTGGGTTAGCAAAAAATATTGCAAGGTGTGTACAAAAAGGCCGCATGCTAGGAAACGTACAGCACAAGTGAGCTGCTAATTTCTTGCCTATCAACGCTCCACGTTTACTGATTTAGTGTTTGCTTACTACTCCATAGTAAAAAAAAAACTGAAGCCGTCCATCCACCCACGAGGGCAGAAAAAAAGCGACCTGGCAGGTGGAGTCGTCATGTAGCGATAAAATTACTGCAGGATTACTGCCCCAATGAGAATAAGATACAGTGCTGCGGTAGATGTGAGCACTGCGCTCGGTACGTGCCATTGAAGTGTGCAGACTAATTGACACGTCCTTTTCTGAACGGAGACTGTGCTTTGGACATACCTGAATGAATGGTCGTCAACAGGGGCAAACACGCTGCGTTGAAGACACGACAAGCAATATTCGTGCGCGGAGGAGACGAAGGATCGGAGCCTGCAGCGAAAGTGTGAGAAAGATGCTTGCACATTGCGCCGCTGCGGTCGTGCTTTGTATACGAATCGGCTCCCTCCGGCCGCTAAGCAGCCAGCTCAAAACAAAAAATAGCAAAAAGTAACTGCTAGCGCACACAATTCATGATAAAGCATCGTTATTCAATACGCCTTAACTTTATGGCAGGTGAAAAACTCGTACGACCAAACGAAAAGGTCACTTACATGCACGGTTGAAATTTGCCGCGAAGAATCCGTACGATGAGCTCGCTGCGACGATCTGGCGTGCGAGGTTTCTTTAAGACGTTGACTCCTTCGCGAAGATGTCGCTCACTGCAGTGTCGCACATCGATGAAGCGTGCACGATGAAGCAATCGCTGAGCACAACTGAATTCAAAACGCACGAGTGCCGTACAGCACGAAAAGAGGAACGCGCGCCAGTGACACGCACTCACAGTACCTTGCAACAACTACGACAAGCACGGTAAGCAGCGGCTTCATCTTCGACTGTACGGGAGCAAATAGCCAATCCAAATCGTAAGGCACGTGACCTTAAGAGCGAAAGGAAAAAGTACAAAATGTAAACAAAAACACTGCTTCGCGTCTTTTGTTCGGCAGGGAGCCGCGCGTGCGGGGCGACAGCCTCTTGCTTGCATGTGCGCGTTGCTTGCATTCTTTTTGCGTGCGCCCCTCTGCCCATGTGGCACGTGTTTTTCCACGCTTTCGGCGCGTGCACAGCTCCTTCGCTCTCAGAGACAACGAGCGCGGTGAGACTTTTCTTGTCTCGACTGTTCCTCCTCTTCCCTGCAATATGCGTTCGAAGCTTTTCTGATAACCAGCTGTTATGCAGCATGGGTAAATACGCAGATGTCGCCGTAAACCTGTTGTCTCATTTACTGCCACATACAGAATGCACTGCGAAATAACTATCAATAAATTTTCCTTCCTGTACTTCGAAGTATGGTTATGGGCCACACATTTCAGGAGATTCCGAAGAAAGCTAAAAAAACCAGCTCTGTCCCAAACTAGTTTAGCTGAAACGAAGTAGGAATAGCTATAGAAATGTGGATTTAGTAAACCCGCAACGAGTGTTCAGAAGTTTCAGGCAAACAAAGTGGATTCACGCATTTGAACTTTTGAGGGAGATTGCGCAGAAAAGGGTTTCAAACAACGGTCGACCACTGCTGATGAAGGAGTGCTGACCTCTCATCGCTCGAGTAGGATGGGTCTACTAAGGGAAATTGGGCACTGCTAGCGCTCTGCTAGCTCAAGCACGTGTTAAGACGCTTCAAACGACAGGCGGTTCAGGCGATTCCGTCTATTATTCCGCGCTTTCATTTTATTCAATATAGGCAACTACCACCAGTGAATTTATGTTGTTAAAGATGGGTTCATCAGTGCGATACATTGTGCGTCCTTTAGTTCAGTTCTATTTGTGCGCACATGATAACAGTCGCAATCATCCGAAGCTACTCACGATGATGGAGGAAAGCCTGTCTGTTTATACACGAAGGCTTCATTTATTTTCGAGCTTGGGCCTTCGGGCTGCGTCTATCCACTGCAATGTACTGTTTACTGCTTATCATTAGTCATTAAAAGAAAAAAGTTATTCCCTGACCCATGTACCATTCCATCAGAATTCAAATGCACTGCCGTAATATTAGCGCCTTGGTTACAGTTTCCTGTGGCTCCCGGTTTGTTGCTCAATTCAATGCTTTCATAGGCTCGAAAAAAAATGGAGACAATCAACTCCATTTCTGCCTATCTCTACTACTAGACTGCATTAAAGCGGCGCGAAACAAGTGAAAAGCTAAAAATGACGTGCACATACACTTAGTTTAAGCTAATTTCTGCACTTGTAAGCGTGCAGCACAATTTCATGAAGAGAGCCGCAAGAGAGGTTCGTAATAGACTTAAACTGCGTTGGTCGCCTCACTCCCTGTTTAACAAATTAAAATAAGCTAAAATCGAACTGCTTTGGTATGAAACACTTGTAGACGTCAAATCATGATCAGGAAAGGCAGCTATATTGAAGAATGATTACTGTAGCCTTCGCTATCTAATGTCGAGAGGAAGGATCCGCAAAGTTGTTAAAAAAAAGTCTAAATGGGTTTTACGCTGCGTTGAGTAGTTTCGCGAGATGAGCAAAACTGAAACTGTCAGAAGCCTGGCTCGTGTCACAGTAGAAGTGCTCTAAACGAAAAAGTGCGTATATATATATATGTGTGTGCGTGCGTGCGCGTGTGCGCGGGCGCGCGCGTGTGTGTGTGGTGTGTGTGTGTGTGTGTGTGTGTGTGTGTGTGTGTGTGTGTGTGTGTGTGTGTGTGTGTGTGTGTGTGTGTGTGTGTGTGTGTGTGTGTGTGTGTGTGTGTGTGTGTGTGTGTGTGTGTGTGTGTGTGTGTGTGTGTGTGTAGTATTACGAAAAACGCGACTGTTCGTTTTAAAGGTTTATTGTGCCAACAGTTTCGGGAATGGCATTCCCTTCGTCAGGGCAGGCTTACAATGAAACAGTCTTGTCAATATAAGGACACAAAGCGGGCGAGGATGTATAAACTCCGCCCTCAAAGCAAACTTGAGAGTGAGGGCAAGGGGCCGTATAATGGACCGCGCAGCAGCTCTCTCAGGGGCAGTGGCTGAATAAAACACAGAAAAACGCAGAGGAAAAAGGGGAGGTGGAAATAGTAAAGGAGTAGAAAAGACAACGAATTTGAACAGCGGTAGAAAAGGGAAGGGAGCGTTAAACACGGCTCTCGGCGCACCGGGAGGCCGCACTTCCCCCCCCCCCCCCCCACCCCCTCTCTCCACGACACTCCCGCAAGACGCCGCCGGGTCCGCGCGGGCGGGCCATATCAGGTATCCTGAGACGCTTGCTGGGGACGCGCACGAGAGACACTTGTTGCGCGCCGCAGCGGCAACCTGCAACCGTGTCGTATGCGTATCTTTGCTTCTTTTCTTCGGTAGGCCCTTCCGTCGGGCTTTTTCTACCAGACATCCTGGTGCCCTTCTTCCCATAAATATTCTAGGCCGTTTCAACCCGTGTCCGGCAGTGCGCTACCCGTGAAAAAGTGGCAGCCGTGGGGGAAAAAGACAACAAATATTGAGCGAAGCCCGAGTGCGTAATGAGAAGGCAGAGAGGAATTTGGGAGAGAAAACGAAAAGGATAAAGAGCAGAAAAATTATTAGCACAAGAGAACTTTGAAAGAAAATATTAACACACACATTAGAAATGAATAGAATGTGGCGCCAAACAAATACCAAATGGTTAATGAGAACGAATAAGGCGCGGAAGACATAGCGCAGAATACAAGAAATTTATCAAACGGAAGTTAAAAAAAGAAGAAAATAATAATAATACATGTGTGCGGAAACCGTGAAAGATTTGGGGCCCGCGGGGCTGCCGCGTGGTCCCAGTGGGCTAGGTGATAGAGTTAGAATATAGGTGTCTTTTCCAGATAGAACATGGAAGCTGGCTGTAAGTTGAACAAAGGAGATTACTGACAAAACAAACAGCTACATTCCCAGCCATTTAGAGCGTGGTTGAAGTTGTCAAGAACAACATCCGGCGTATTTTGATTTATAATAATTTATAAGGCTCGAACTTCACATGGGAACTAATGAAGGAGGCTAACCGCCTTTTGTCAGTGAGGCAATTACTGACAACGCCTTACCATCCCATGTGTAATGGACTTGTAGAGCGGTTCAACGGCACCCTCAAAAATATGATCAAGAAAATGTGCCAGGAGAGACCTACTGATTGGGATAGATATCTCCCAGCTCTTCTGTTCGCTTACCGCGAAGTACCACAATCGAGTCTTGGTTTCTCGCCCTTTGAGATGTATGGGAGAACCGTTAGAGGTCCACTTACAATACTCAAGGAGCTGTGGGCTAATAAGGAGATTGCATCAGATCTCAAGACAACATACACATACGCTCTTGAGTTGCGGGACAAGTTGGAAGAAACATGCAGGCTTGCACATCATGGCCTCGAAAGGGCGCGCGAACGCTATAAGGGATACTATGAAGGGATACTATGACAAGAAAGCCAAGTTGCACCGCGTTCGCACGGATTCTGCTCGTACGCCGGCGTGGATGTATAAGACTGGCCTAGCGTTGTCACCATTGTGTTCAACGTGTGGTGTGTGTGGTGACATAGAACATTACCTCTTGTGCTGTACTTTGTACAACATGGAACGGGCTGTGTTATCCGGATCCCTCAAGAAGGCAGGAGTTCCTCACAGTTCTCTTCAGGACATTGTTTTCCCGCGCGGGAGCCAGTCGAGTAGAAGGGATGCTTCTCGCCTTCTTCTACTTTACCTGCAGGACACGGATTTGGCCTCCACATGGTGACCTCAGGAGTGTCTATTTGGGTTTTTGCGGACAGTGTTTTAGTGATTTCTATTTAAGTGTCGCTACGGTGGAGCAATTGCCGGCAGCAACTGCAAGGCTAATCCCACCGGTGGCTTACAACCACTCAACTCAACTCAACTCAAGAAAGCCAATCAAAGGAATTTGAATCCGCTGGACAAGGCTCTCATCCTGCTACCCGCGGATCATAATAAGAGACTGATGCAGTGGAAGGGCCCTTACCTTGTGACGCAGAAGAAAGATGACATGGATTATGAGTTATTGATAAATAACACCAAGAAGGTTTTCCATGCAAACATGTTGAAAAAGTACGAAGAAAGAGTTCCCATCCAGTGCGCCTCCATAGGTAGTAGTCTCGGTAGCAGCTGAGGAGACAGGTGATGTTGTCGAGATGCCCACATGGAGTGGGAAGAAAACTGTAGGTTGGGATAAGGTGCTAATAATTCCCAATTTGAATGAAGCCCGAAGAGCACCGAAAAAGGCCCTACTCCAAAGCAAAGGGGATGTGTTTTCGGATGTGCTGGACAAAACGAATGTCATATGTTGCAGACTAGATCTCTCTACAGACAGACCAATCAGCGTGAAGCAATACCCACTACCTTTATCAGTTCAAGAATCAATAGAAAAGGAGGTGCGGGATATGTTGAAGGTCGGTGTGATTGAGAGGTCGTGGTCAGCATACAACGCGCCTCTCGTGGTTGTCAAAAACGCGATGGTACTAACCGACTGTGTGTAGAATTTCGTCGGCTAAATGACATCGTAGTACCCTTTGCAGAACCCATACCAAGAGCGGACGTGGTGTTCGCTACGGTGGCTCACAAAAGGTTTTTTCTAAATTTGACTTAGCTAAAGGGTATTGGCAAATACCAATGGAAGATTCGTCTAAAGAGAAGACAGCCTTTTCGTGCTCGGCTGGTTTATTCCAGTTTAAATTCATGCCTTTTGGTTTGAAGACAGCATCTGCAATAATCACGACGCTTATGAGGAAGGTTTTGGATGGGCTCCAAAATGTAGAACACTATATTGATGACATCCTGGTGGCAACAGACACGTGGGAAGAGCACGTAATTACGCAGGAAAAACTTTTTGATAGAATTCAGCAAGCCAGGTTGACCATAAAACCGGCAAAATGTGAGGTGGGCTTTGAAGCCATTTCTTTTCTCGGACACAATCTGGGGATGGGCCGCATCGCGACGAAAGACGACATCTTGGACAAAATACAGCAGGCCCAGACACCGACGACCAAGAAGGAGGTACGGTAGTTCCAGGGGTTAACGGGATACTACACGGACTTTATTCCCTATTACGCCCACATAGCCGACCCGCTTGTCGAACTCACTAAGAAAGGGGCAAGCAATAAGCTGAATTGGACTGCTGAACATGAAAATGCATTCGTGATGTTAAAAGGGTATATGGCAAAACCGCCCGTTGTGCTTGCTCCGAATCTGGGTAAAGGGTTTGTGCTTCGCACTGATGCATGCAGACCGAGCTTTAGGAGCCGTACTCTTGCAAGAAGAGAATCGCGTGCTACATCCGGTATTTTTTGCAAGCAAAAGATTATCGGCTAGTGAACGCAACTACTCCACTGTCGAAAAGGAATGTTTGGCGGTGGTGGGGACGGTAAAGAAATTCCACATTTATCTTTATGGGAGACATTTCAGGATTCAAACTGATCATCAGGCGCTTGAATACTTAACCAACGCCAAAATGAACAACAGTAAAGTTATGAGGCGGAGTTTGGCCTTGCAAGAATACTCATTTCAGGTGGAATATATTGAAGGCAGAGATAAATTTGGAGCGGACTTCATGAGTGAGCCAACTGACAGCTCTTAGGTATCTATGGGATGTATGTTGTTGTTGTTGCTGTGTGAATGTATCTCTGATCCCATACAAAAATGTCCTATGGCCGCCTATACAATTTTGGCCCAAATAGCTATAGACCTTTCCTATTTCGGTCTATAGCGGTCTATACAGGCTGATATATTTTTCTATAGAGAGCTTAAGACAATTCTACAGTTCCAAAGCTATAGCTTTAGTGGCATAGATTCTTCAATAGCTGGCAATAAGCACCTCTATAGGTGCTTATAGACGTTCATAAAAGGCCATACACGGACATATTTTTTTCCATAGACGCCCATAGGACATTTTTGTATAGGATATTTATCTTGTTGTTACTGCTGTTGTTGGTGTTATGTGATCATACAAGGGTGCGTGTTGTGGACGGGAACATGTTTATTAACGACTCTGAACGGACAACGGCAGTGGTGCGTTAGTGTTCTGAAAACGCCATTTGGTGTGCTATGTTAGTGGTGTGCTCTTGGTGTGTGCTGGACAACTGCGGTGTGGTGTGTGCAGGGTCCAGAATCGCCACAGAAGATAGTCGGATGGCTGGATGGCTTGGAGATGAGGGTGACGTGAGCAGTTTTTCATGGAAAAATTCTTGAGAGAGGGGGCCCTTGTCACATATATTAAGGAGCCCAAATTAAATTTTAAAGGAAAAAGGTGTGACGAAGACGACGCGAATTAACCGAAGAATGAAGAAGAGAGAAGCATTCGTTGAGGTGGAGAGAGATGATTGGTGGAGAAGCATGTGGTGAGGTGGAGAGAGATGATTGGTGGAGAAGAGAAGAAGACGACGTCAAGGCTTACGTGGACTAACACCGAGGCTATGAAAGGGGGAGTGAGAGCGAGGCACTGGAGGGGAACAGCAGAGAAGCGGAGGCTCCGGCGGGTCAGCGACACTTTGGCTGGAAGAGAGCGACGCCGGCTACTGCTACGGTGAACTCGCGTTTTACGACTCCGCATCGTGGACTTCCTGCCGTGCCTGAGGCCGTTCCGGGGAGTCAACAGAGGACGCTACCACCTGCTACGGCCAGGGGTGTCTCCAGCGCTGTTGCCACTCATCCGGGTGGTGCTCCTCACGCCAACAACACCGGCATCACCTCCACGGGCGCTTGGACCGGGAGCTTGTACGACGCAGCCAGCGACGCCAGACCAAGCGCGTCGAACGCCGCCAGCGACGCCAGCCCAAGCACGGCGAACGCCGCCTCAACGCCGCCTGCTGGATCCATACAACGCCGCAGCCACACCGAACCAACCGTGAGCACGAACGCCAACCGCTAATAGTAGAACACTAGTAGTAGACGCTAGTAGCAGTGTGCCCGGGTCCGTGTATATTTATAGTCTTTGTGTTTTGTGTTAGTTTTGTTAGTTTTGTGTTCTAGTGTGTGTGCCACGTAGGGTGTATTAAATGTGCGTTTGTGTGGGAGATACATAGAGAATAGCTCTGCTGCCAGCTGTTGGCCACATGTGTCTAAACTTGTTTTCAACAGCACGAAATAGTGACTACAGAAGGACAGATGATACCTCTGTTTATTTATCGAGTGCTTATTGCACCTATTCAAAACTTCCACACACAGGATACAAAAAACATAAAGAAGGTTTGGCTTTCATTATTAGTACCTCCTGAATTGGATCGAGTTGAGGTGTTAAATGCTAAAGGTGGGATTAGCATTGCTTATTCTGCCGGCAGTTGCTCCACCGTAGCGTCAAATATATGTTATAATGTCCAAAATCCTGTCGGATCTACCCCGCTATGCGCTCAGTCACATATAATATTACATATCCCACTCCCGCAGTCACCTTCAATGCACACATTCAGTCACAGCAGCCCACAGTTCACTCCAGAAGTCACCATCTATGAACTTATTCAATCACAGTAGAGCATAGTGCATTGCAGTGCCACAACCCATACACACAGTCACACACAGTATAACATAGTCCACACGAGAAGACACCAACTACGCACAAATTCAGTCACAGTATGGCACAGTCCATTCCTGCTGTCACCATTTAGAACCAAGATCAGTGTTTTGCAGAAATGTTAAAAGAAGGCGTGCACCCTCCCTTCTGTATGTTTGGTTTCCACTCGGGTAGACAATGTTCGGAACTGTACTGTGAAGGGCTCCTGTCTTCTTGAAGGGAGCGAACATCACATGCCTTTCGGCGTTGTACACTAAGCAGTACATACTATAATGCTCAATATCCCCACACACACCACATAAAGAACATAGCGGAGACGATGCCATGCCCGTCTTATGCATCCAGGCAGGAGTGCGAACAGAGGCCGTGCGAATTCGATGTAGTAGAGTGGCCTGCGATCTTCTCAAATTCTTGGTCACACATAGCTTGTGGGGCGCACTTCATAGGGTACCGAAATTATCGAGCACCGTTTTTCTGAAGAAACTTTTTTCCATCTTGAGGTATTTTTTTCATGGGTTCCTTGACAGAGCTTTAGGGGTGAGACTGTTCACCATCTCATTGCCTCTGTCTCCTATGTGAGAGGGCACAAATTGGAAATGTAGAGTAGAGCATCTGCTGTGCAGATTCTGCAGCAAGACTAGAGAGCTTATAGACAAGGCATAAAATCTGCGCTCTAGCCTCTGAAGGGCAGATTTTGAATCAGTTAGGAAGACAACAGTTTGAGCCAGACAAGACGCTAACTTCCGTAAAGCCGCCTCAATAGCAACACTTTTAGCCGTTGTGGAGGATACGACAGCACTAAATCGTACAGCCCACTTACAGTCCAGAGGACGAATGTAAAAAGCCTTTGCGCTAGCTTGTTTGACTTTGTCCACAGAACCATAAGTCAAAATTTGAATTTGGCGGGCATACATTTTTTCGAAATGTTCAAGTACGAGCGAACGCGTTGCTGCCAAAGGAGAGCTGCGATTTGCCCTGACGTGGAAAATTGTGACCTTACAGTCGAGGGTCGGAAAATACTACGGGGTTTTCGACCGTTTCCTTTGCCTTCCAACATTAAGGCCTAAAGAACAAAGAGTATTAAGTGGCAAGTACGCCTTCGACTCATATCTCTTGCACAGCCGCTGGAGAAGGGATTGCCCAGCTACCGTCTCTCCTGGGTGGCCGAGATGCAACAGTAGTCTCTGAGAACGACAAGTCTAAGAGGTTTGGATAGAGACTCATGAAGAACTGCTCTGTTTGCAGCCGCCTGAGGAACTCCAATGGCTCTTCTTGGGCCCTTGCTGTGGACAAATTCAGGACGGTCAAGCTGTGATGCCGAGGAGAGAATTAAAGGTAATTGATATATTACGCGACTGACCACCAGCGCTTCATGAAGTTTGACCATGAAGTTTGACCATTGCTCACGTGCAATTCTACGCTTCACACTGAGGCGCGAAAAATAGAGATGAAATAGTCGCGTCGACAGCTTTTCGCCACTGTAGACGGGAGTCAATAATGACGCCCAGGAAACGCGTGTGATTAAATTGGCGGATGCAAGAGTGACCGAGGTCTATCTTAAACTGCGCTTGATGTCCTCCTACCCCGGGAAAAAGAACAAAGCCGGATTTTTCTGCAGATAGAGACAATACCACCCCTTGAAAGTAAGCTTGTACCGAAAGTAGAGCCTGTTGAGCTATCAAGGCTAATCGCTTGTGTCGGTAGCCAGTAATCGAAATACAGATATCGTCAGCATATACTGACATACGCACTTGCCTGTAATTTTTTGCAACGAATTAGGAAGGCCAGCCAATACGATGTTAAAGGGGGGGAGGGGAATGAATGCTTACTTGAGGCACACCTCGTGATAGAACTGTTTCGGTGCTTAAGGTGCTCCCTAACCGTATCCGAACCGCACGATCACTGATAACCGTGTAAATGATATTTAACATATAGCCCCGTATGCCCATACCTGGCAAACGTTTCAGAATTGAGCTCTGAAGCAAGTTCTCGAAAGCTTTTCCAACGTCAAGAAAAATGGCAAAGGTGGAAAAGCCGAAAGCTCTCTCATGTTCAATGTGACTCATTAAGTCTAAGACGCTATTTTGGGCACGGAGACCTCGGTGGAATCCTCTTATGAATGTCGGGAGTGCTTTGCTGTTCCTAAACCACCACAATAATCGTTTATCAGCTTGTCCATCAACTTAGGTACACAGGAGGTCATTGACACCGGGCAATACCAGGCAATGTCTGTCATGTGTTTGCCAGGCTTCAGTGCTGGAACTGCATATGCCACCTTCCATGACGGAGGAACATCGCCAGTCTCCCAAACACGATTGATGTTGCTTAGGAGCTCCTTCCTTAGTTTCATCGGCAGATTATGCAGCATTTGGTTGGTGATGCCGTCGGAACCTGGTGCACACCGGCGCCGCAGGCCACTATGCGCAGTCTGATGCGCACGAAGCGTGAACGGGACGTCCATGATAGAACTGGAGGAAGCAGGTGCTGTATATATATCCATTCCAGAATTAGCATGTACAAGTGCCTCTGCTAATTCCTCTGCCAAGCACGCAATAGGTGTGCGCTCCGCCTTTGTTCTCGCTGCGCAATGTTCCTGAGATCTAAATCCGGGCCCGGAAAATGGTAAGGTACCTTGACCGCCGTTGTTGCCGCCATCTTAATAGAAACGACGCATGCTAAAGTCTGCAGCAAACACAAAAATCGGATAATAATTCCTTCTCTTGCGGTCAGGCGCTGTTGACCACCTCTCGGGGCGGTCAGATGAATGCAAAGTCAGGTCTATAGCTGTCGCTGAGGATGGGGGCTGGAAGAAAGTGGGGCTTCCGTCATTGGCAACACACAGGTCCAAACTGTCAATAACGTCTACGAGTTTGCGTCCGCGCGATTTCTCTTCATGTCACCCCGACGGCATGACGGGCGTTGAAATCACCGCAGATCATTCGGGGAGCTAGGCAGCGGTCGCAGAGCTGCTGTAGAAAACAATCCAATGCTAACTTTTTCTGCGGAGACACGTACACAGATGCAATAGAAAGGGTTCGGAAGCAGAGTTGTTTTCTCACAGCCGCTACCTCATTGTCATCTTAGGAACTTCAGAGGTAAATATTATATATCTGGGAGGACCAACGGAACTGCCAAAAAATAGTATTGTTGACATCACTTGACCCGATCCGCAGAGGTTCGTAATACACCAAATCCTACGGCGCCTGTATTTATAGCACGCATGAGATTTATTAAATCATATGTCGCTGTGTTGCCACGCACAGCAGAACGCTGCAGATTTGGTTTCTTGCTCACTTTTTTTGTTTTTCTGCGGCTATATGAGCGCTATGGTAGCGCGTTTCCATGAAGCTGATATGGAGCGTATGTTACTGGACCTCCATTCATCGTTTCCTGCCTGCGCCGATATGTTCTGCATTGATTGGTTGACTCCTAAATGGTGCGCAGTATGTGAAAGCTCTAACAAAAAGAAATAACGAATGAATAATGAAAATCCGGCCATCTGTCTTTCCGTACTACGGGGGAATGAAATAACATCCCGACTGACACGATAACGTTTTCAATGCATAGGAGCCTTGTTGCTTATTGTTTTTATTATTTCGCCACGAAATGCAGGAAGATTCGGACACTTATTATTTCTGGCAGAAATTATGAAGCATGAAAAAGAGAAAGGTATTGCTAAAAGAACCCATCATATTCGCAGTCATTTGCTTTAGAGAAGTCTGCCAATATCTCTACCAGTATGACGCACAATATTTGCTTCTGCGGGAAATCTGCGTCCGCGGCAAAGACGCCCTCCATCCAAACAGGGCGGCAATAAGAGAGATCTGGTTGGGCAGGTCGCATGTGCGCTGTCGACTCCACTGTTTACAAGTCCTCGGATATCCTGAGGGACTCCTGGCGGGCGAGTGCGACCATTCGAATCCTTTCTTCACTCGGAACCCTTGGCATCTCTAATTGACAATGGAAGATGCAGCAACAGATATTCGCTGACGTCAAACCGCACGGAGTTCTCTTGTTACTCTTAAGCTGTTTACTGAAGCCCCACTATAAGCCCGCGGACACTCGCATTCCTCGCGAGCAGAAACCTAAAGGGCAAGAACATTGCGCGCAGGTTTTATCTTCGTTTTTTTAGCATTCACATGCGGCGCACTAACAGCACTTAACGCGTTGAACCACCGCCCGCATGATGAGCATTTGTGCTAACAGCAGGATGACTCGGCGATTAGCACTGAGGCAGCGCAGGCTGGCGCGCCGGGCGTCGGAACGACCCAACAAGCACCACTGGATCCGCGACAGACAGGCCGACTGCAGGCGCCTAATGCCTACCGCGACATTTCCAGCGTCTCGGTGAAATAAACCGCGCCGAGCGAAGGTCGAACACTTGTGAGAGGGTTACGCATTGTTTAACTACGTCTGCTTATAGCGAATGCGCGCAGTTCCTGGTTGTGCCGGTTGTATTGCCGGCAGTGCACTCCGTTGTTGAAGCTGCGTTTCACGCCGGTAGTACTCACTCGGATTCATTTATGTTCTTTTGAACTGTCACGCCCGTGCTGGAGGCGCAAATTACGGTTCCTAGATCTTCGAATTGCAAACGAATAGTGCGGGATGCCTCCGGTATGGCAGCCAATTGTGTTAAAAGCCTGCTAACCATTACCCAAACGCTGCAGCCCCTGACGATTTAACTATGTAGGCGTAATGAACGCCGATAGGTGCAACCTTGCTTGGATTTGCGGATGCTTCACACTCGATGTTCATGAGCGCTTGTCGTCTATATACACTGATAGTTAAAATGTACACGCTACTCTTTTAGACACCGATGAAGACGTGAGTAAGCAAAGTAGCGCTGAGAACTCCTGGCTACAGGATGATCTACCGTGTATCGCGTCACCATTGAAAGTGCCGACGTGGACTGACCGGATCGTCAGGTAACTTATAGTCCTCTAATGCAGACGTCCACCAGTTCTACATTCCTCGAGGGCATATAATAATGCTTCGCGATGGACATCGTCAAATGCACCTTTGATATCCAGCTTGTTTGTCTCCTCTTCTCATCTCCTTTGCGCTCTTCCATCGGCATCGTATTTTAGGGAAGATTTTCTGAAACTGTTTTGTATAGGATAGTTTCATTGCAATATAAACGGCACCTTTAGGTGCACATTTGATCCATGAGGTTGGATACCATTCATATTAGTTCGAGAGGAAGTTCGCTGCGAAGGTGGTAATCATAGACTCAAAAGAAAGCACCAGCTGTAAGAAGTTCTTCAGGTTAACAGGCGGCATTGCTGGAACATATGAACGCACGGCCCCAACTAAAACATGAATAAGATGAGACACACCTTGATGTTTAAGCTTCTTATTTTTCGCAACGCACTCACAACATCGACAAAAGATGCCGATGGGGATACACTCTTGGCTAAAGCAGCCGGGTTTCTTGTCACATGTGCATGTGAGAGTCCCCTTGCCGTCGAATCTGGATGTTATCTGGTCGCTTAAGAACATGGACACTTTTTGCTGTATGTCCAACAACAAAATCGCACACAATGGACCTTGGCGTCTTGCTGGACTCGGGTCTCTTAGGGACATTGTTTCGTTACGCAACAACATGAATGATTGAACTTTATTTCTCGTCATATAGCGAGTGGAGACTCGGATTAAAGGTACCAATGACCTGACGAAAGGTCCCAGCCCCCTACAGTAAACAGTTTCGACAGCAGTGATAATAGAAAGAAATACATATTAAATGCAAAAATACAGACCTTACACAAGTACAAACATATTACGCTTGTAATACACATTACACAACCGCAATGCACACATAGCACAACCAAACTTTATATATTCAATTTGGGAATCAATATACGTTCAAACAAACAAACAGAAATAGAACAGGATGACAATGATCAAGAAAAGCAAACAACATCGGCTAGTAGCAATTCATTAAGCTCTTTTTTGAAAGTACGAAATGAAGCGCTAAAATACAACACTATTTTTATCAAGCGATGTTCATTTTTTTCAGTGCATAAAGTCTATGTAATGAGAGATGTGTAAAATGCTTAAATAAACGAGAAAACGTGAGGTGATATAATGAAATCAAGTAGTGAACGATAATATGGACACTGTTTCAAGGCAATATAGGAATCCAGATTGTCCGATGAGAGACCCACCGCCGCAGGTGCCGAATTCTCGTCTGCTTCAGCGCCGGAAAAACCCACAACAGTTCCTCAACCTTGTTTAATATTTCAGTTTATATTTCAGTGTATAATAACAGACTCCAACACTGGAAACTATTCTAACTCTGGCAAAGGCGTGTCAGTCGGTTGGGTTTTGAGACCATCAATAAAGGATATTCGACTACGCCTGAGCGCTCACACGGAAGGGGCAGCCTCGGAAACTGACTGGATGATCACAACCGCAAACGGCACAAGCAAATTCGGCCTTGCAGGCTTTAAAGTCGTGGTCGCCTCCGCACCGCTTACAGCGCAAGATCCTTTGTGCAAACTTTGGCCATATACCCAAACCATTGGCATCTAAAACACAGTGGAGGAGCTTCAGTGAACTCGGCAACTGCGTGTTTTGTGAATCGCAGATCAATTCTTTCGGGGCGCTCTGAGTTGGGGAAGAATGTCAGCACGACAGAGTTGGTAGGTGTACGCAGCCCATTCTTTTTATTGAGACTGCACACGACGCACGAGTCGTTTGACGTGCAGAACACCTTGTGGCTTCAAGTAATCGAGTAGGTCGCTGTCCGAACACCACTTTGGTACACCCTTAAAAACACAGGCGTTCTTCTTGTAGGAAAGGGGAAACTGCACGTTAACTTTGATGCCACCGATATGAGAGCACTGCAGGAGCTTCTCAACCTGCTCTTCCGCCGAGACATTCAGCTGAATACCCCCTTGCATAGGTGAGCCGACTATACGACTCGGAGCTGAGCCCAGCAGAAGATTGAATGACCGCGAGAAGCAAGATAGGATCCCTCTCTCTTAAATCAACCCCTTTCTCTGTGGGCCCAACCACTACTGGGATCCTGACCGTTCGTTGCCTGCGATGACTCACGAACTTGAAGCCCTCGTTGCCCACGTGAACCATGTCTGCCACTGACTCGTCGGCGTTCGCACGATCGTTGACTCATCCCCACGAAGCGAAGAGGTCTCGCTGGACGGGTGGTCGTCTCCATGTTCTGGTCGCTCCACGGCCTGAGAAGCCATGGCCGCCTCTTCCCAGCCAGCCTCCTTACGTTTTTGTGGCTCCTTTAGACATGGCGGCGCCGGAGCAGCCTTAGGCTTCCCATATGGACAGTACCACCTTGAAGATGGAGCCGTCTTCGAATATTCAAATAAATCTAGGGAAATTAGGCGCAATTGGGTAAAGAACCAGAGCTGAGACGACAGTAGGTCGAACAACGTTTTCGTCTTCATCTTTCGCTCAAAAAAGTAGCTCTTGTGACATAATTTCGCCTCCTGTCACGTGTCATGAAACGTACGAAAATCTCATGCATGCGTTTGCCTTCTTCATGATGGGCCTACACCATTCGAACTCCACTTGAAAGCTGTTTTGTCATACAGAGCCTGTAGTGCAGCTGCAAATTGTTCTTTGTGTTTAATTGCCAGGAATTAACGAAAATATCCACAATTGATTTTAATTGCCAGTAATCAACGAAAATATCCAGAAAAGATTTTAATTGCCACGTATGAACGAAAGTATCCATACTTGATTTTTGAGGCATGCTACGCAAGGAATGTTGTGTGCATCAGTTTCCTGTTGCATATCGAGAGTTGGGCATCCTCACGAGCCCTCATGAGGGCGTCCTCACCCTCACCTCATGAGGATTTGTTCCGGTGAGGTGAGTGTGAGGGAGGATGGGCGCATGAAAATTCATGAGGACGAGGGTGACGGAGGAAAGACATTGGTCGGTGTGAGCGAGTGAGGGAATACATCATGAGGTGAGTGTAAGGGAGGGCAAGATGCACTGTCTGAGGGCGAGGGTGGTGGCCCGAACTGTCCTCCGGGCTAACGTTTTTTGTCTGTGCAGCCCGTTATGTATTCCCATTTTAAAGCGCTAGTTCTTAAGGCGAAGGTTAAAGGGAAAGACATAGTTTCTGCAGTCTGGATGTACACGAGGCGAACACGCAAGCCGGGGAGCGCACGCCTTCTCCGTCGCCGCGATGTACTATACCGCTCACAATGATATGCCGGAAAAAAGCGGTCTTCTAACTCAAAAAGCACAGTTTTAAAAATTGTTGTAAAATGTTAGGCGAAACACCCTGGATAGTGCGTTAAAAAGAAGGCAATGGTCGGGACGTGCGGGTGGCCGCCAGTCCACCGAGAACCTTGGCACTGCAGTCGACATTTTCATTATCAGCCCCAGTCTGTCAGATGATCACAGTGCAGAGTAAAACATGTAGAAATCATACCTAGAAAGGCTGTTGAATTACCAAGTTCTATACCCTGCTTCCCGGAACGATTTCCGAAATCAGCTCAGTGAGGTTTCAAAGAACTGCTGCAGCGCAAAAATGCTTCTACGAATTGTCACGTCAAATGAAAGCCTGTTTGCGCCGTGGGTGTGGAAAATTTTCATTCGCACTGTGGGTAGTTCAATACAGTCGTATCTACTTTGTAATTTTTATTTTCGCTGGAATTTCAGTATCAGAAAGCGGTGCCGTAATGTGCTGCCCAAAGCCAACCACTATAGTCTTACCTTAAATAAAGCAGGAGCTTAACCACCTTGGTTTCAATCATCGCTTGCTCTGCCTTGCATAGTACGATGTGCTAAAAAAGAAAAAGGTTTTGTTGCTTTCCAAATAACAGAAACATCTCGGTTTATTTCTGTCCCCGAGGAGACCTGTGGCCACGTAATCGCGCGCCTGATTTTATGAACCAAATTGCTTGCAGCCATGGTAAGGAATTTACACTCAGTTTATGGATTATACGTTGACGTGGAAGCAAAAACATCACGGGCGGTTTAGCTTGGGGTTAACCGCAAATTATCGCGCTCTAGCAGCATTACCCGTGGTTTTGCATGGTTTATCGTGACTTTGCATGCTTTTTCCTGACCTGAACTGGCCTACTTTCGTTCATATATCGTAAGATGTAAGTTTGCGTGATATTGCGTCATTTTAGTCTTGTACTGCGGCAGAATTGGCATTCTCTACATTCGCAGATCTTTACGAGTCCTGATTCCGCTCCTGGCACAGCGGTGCAATAGTTGTGCCACGCGCCACTGCCCTGCGACTGCAGGTGCTGCCATCGGTGGAGCTTCTGAGCTCTATGTTGTTCCTGAGGAATCTCTCGCGACTAATCATTGATTGAACTGCGACGGTGGGCAGTTTGCTCACAATCCGGTGAGCAGCTTGTGATGGCGTTGCAACGTCACGTGAAAAAGTTGCCCCACGTGCTAGAAGCAAGCTTCGGACAGACAACCGCTTTTGGGCGTGGTGGAAGTGCTATCGGGCACTAAAATGGCAACCACTGGAATCGTTCACTCCAGACTCTGGGAGTTAGAGATTCCCATTATTCAGTCCAAATGCTGCATTTTATCGACGCGTTTGATTTGGATATGGCCTGAACAATTGTTTGTTTTAAGCGACAACATAAGAGCCTCACTGCAGCAGAAAGCCGGCATCGCACGGGGGATGACACTAAATAATTGCAAAAAATTCACAGCTGGTGGAGCGGGATCCGAACCCGCGGTGGCGCTAAAAAATCAGTTCCGCCACGGATTTTTTTAAGAATGGCTATTGATTGCTTTGAAAATGTATTCTATTTACATTAACTAAATGATTTACAAAGCATTTCGGTAATGCCACAAAACACATCGCAAAAAGACAGAGCAACAGAGCACTAGACACGAGGTAAGGCTGAGCACATCACCAAGTGGGAGTGACACTCCGGTTTAAAGTAGATCGGTTCTTACACTTCCCTCAGAGGAGCAGTCAGTTGGGGGAAATATTAACAACCTGCCTGAACGAACTGCCGAGCTCCCGAGCTGTGCTTGTAATGTCGTCATCTTCGTCACATACCCGCCTTCAAGTGTGTTAAACTGCCAGTCTCTCACGCTGTAGTTTGAAAGCCTGGTACCACTTCGTGATCTTCCACCTTGCGCGTTAAAGCGTCATCAGACAGACGAGCATGCAGCAAACAGCATGAAATGGCGGGAGATTAGAACCAGTGAAATTCAGAAGACCCAGTGCTATTGCAATGCCATCGGGTAATGGTAATTAAGCGACCTACAAGCTTTCCTTTTTCTGAGTCTATTTTTTGCTTAGCACTTATTGTAATTCGTTGTGGTAAAGGCTACTGCATTGTTTTTTTAAATATTCTTGGCGTACATTAGTTTTTGTACACAGACATAACGCGCTGACTTATTTGGACAGTGCGTATAGATAGGAATGAAATGTTATAAGTGGAGGGCACATGTATGCATGCAGTGCATGCCAGAAGTTAGTGCACAGTCATATTTTGGGGCTCAGCTCTTAACTGCCACGGTTTCGGGTTACGTATTAGCTGAACCAACACATACACACGCACACGCACAGCAATATAAGCATTTAGCCTCTCGTCCAATAGTTCATTGAGGGCTTGTCTTGTATGTTTCTTACTCAATAATATCGCCAGAAGTTGCCGACTACAAAAAATAACTCGATTTTTTAAACGATTGTTAATGGCGGTGAGGGTGAGGGAGGGCCGACGATATGAGCGGCGATGGAGGGCCAGCAAATTTTAGCAAGTGAGGATGAGGGTGAGGGAGGGCTGGATAACTTTTCAAAATGAGGGTGAGGGTTAGTGAAGCCCATGGATTCAAAATTGAGGGTGAGGGAGGGAAAGTAAAAATGAGGGTATTTGCCCACCTCTGTGCATATCCACATGTAATATCTCTTCGCAAAGGTCTATACGTTGTGATATGATGGGAGCTGACAGCGTTATGTGCGGATATATTTGTACAATTGGTCATTTTCTTTATACTCTTTTCTTACTGTGGAAGCTTTCCTCGTTTTTCATTCTGGATATATCACATACGTCAAATAACCCAGAACTAAACTGTGTGCAATTCTTATTAAAGAAGCATAAATGGCGCTCAGGATCATAAGTTTAAAATATGTGCTAATCCAAATTACCCGTGTTTTATTAATGAGGTGGCTAATTTCAGATACATGTGTACGTGCAAGCGCATATTCCCTTCTGCTTTTGTTGTTGAGAAGTTAAGAACAGCAGATACCCACGTGACCAAATGCGCGCATTACAAGCGAGCGTTGTCACCGCCGATTTGACAGTTTTTCTACGAATAATAACAAAATAAATGATGGACACTGGCGAGCGCTCAGCTCGCCGATTGTCGTCACTGGTCTGACTGTCCACAAACATATCAATGCTGCTGTGAATGAATGTGGATGTACATTAAATCTAGGATTTCCTTCATGCCAAAAATTCACCTGCTGGCCAGCGAGCGCCGGATTCATTCCAGCGCACCTCTCTGCTTACCAGGCGCTGAGTGTGTGGACCTGGCTACCAGGCGTGAGCCTTTCGCGAACATTACTCGGAATACAAGCACATGTGTTACGGTTTCCATTTCGGCAGGTCTTCATTGCCCCCCCCCCCCCTCCCCCGGCCCCCAGTTGCGAGGGAAATACGGGGTTTTTATTTCAATTGCAAACATTTTGAGTCCGGTGAGCGACCGTGTTGGCGCACGATCGCGCAACTGGTACTTGTCGCCGTAACGCGCATGGTCCAAGACTTTTTGAGGCGAAAAAAGCTCAGTCATAGATTACTCTTCCTAGATGTGAAGACTTTTACGAGTCTGAAATGCGCTCTGGCGAGAGCTGTGGCAGTTATTTATGCTTGCGGATCTTGCGATAGCAAAGACGAGTATGAGCACAAGAGCTGCACAGGGTATTCGAAACTTAGGAACTTCAGGAGGAGATATTAGATACCTGGGAGGACCAACGGCACTGCCAAAAAAAAGTATTGTTGGCATCACTTGACCCGATCCGCAGAGATTCGCAATGCGCCAAATAGTACGGCGCCTATCGTTATAGGACGTATCAGCTTTATGAAATGATATGTCACTGTGTTGTCACGATCTGCAGAACGCTGCAGATTTGGTTTCTCGATCGCTTTGTCGTTTTTTTTGCGGCTATATTAGCGCTATGGTAGCGGGTTTCTATGAAGCTGACAAGGAGCATATGTTACTGGACCTCCATTCATCGTTTCTGGCCTGCGCCGCCAAGTTCCACATTGATTGGTTGGTTCGTGAATGGTGCGCAGTATGTGAACGCTCTAAGAAAAAAGAAATAACGAAGGATTACAGAAGATCCTGTGGAATGTCTTTCCGCACTACGGGGATTGAAATAACATCCCGAAAGACACGTTAACGTTTCCAATGCATAGGAGGGTTGTTGATTAATGTTTTTATTATTTTCTCCCAATTGAAGGAAATTTGAGACATTTATTATTTCGTGCACAAATCATTAAGCATGAAAAGAGAAAGGTATTGCTAAAAGCAGCCATCATACTGCCAGTCATTTGATTTTGAGAAGCCTGCCACTCTGTCTGTCAGTATGGCGCAAAATATTTGCTTGTGCGCGAAATCTGCGTCGGCGGCAAAGACACCTTCCATCCAAATAGGGTGCCATTCAGAGAGATCTGGTTGGACAGGTCGCTTGAGCGCCGTCGACTCCACTGTTTACAAGAAGTCCTCGAATATCCTGTGGAGCTGCTGACAGGCGAGTGCAATCATTCGAAGCCTTTCTTCACTCGGAACCCTTGGCATCTCTAATTGACAATGGAAGATTCAGCTATAGATATTCGCAGACGTCAACCCGCACGGCGTTCTCTTGTTACTCAAGCTGTTTACTGAAGCTTCACTATTAGCCCGCGAAGACCCGAATTCCTCGCGAAGAGAAGTGTAAATGTCAAAGACACTGCGCGCAGGTTTTTTCTTACTTCATCCTTTGCTTTCTTTTTGGAGCTTTCACAAGCGGCGCGCTAGCAACACTTAACGCGTTGAGCCACCGCCCGCATGATGAGCATTTGTACTGACGGCAGGATGACTCGGCGATTGCCACTGAGGCAGCGCAGGCTGGCGCACTGGGCCGGCGCACTGGGGAACGACCCAACAAGCACCACGGGGTCCGCGACCTACACGCCGACTGTAGGCGCTTAGTGCGTACTGTGACATTTGTAGCGTCTCGGCGAATTAAAAGCGGGTCGAGCGAATGTCGAACACGTGTGAGCGGTTCACGCTTTCTTGAACTATACGTCGGCTTATTGGAAATGCGCGCAGTTACTGGTAGGTTGCGCTGATTGTACCGCCGGCTACGTCCTCCGCTGTTGAAGTTTTGTTTGACGCCAGTTGTACTCGCATGAGTTAATTGTTCTTTTGAGCTGTCATGCACGTCTGGAGCTGCAAATTACGGTTCCAAGATCTGCGCCTTCCTGACCAGTATGGCGGGATGGCTCCCGTATGACAGCCAATTGTGTTAGAAACCAGTTATCCATTACCCTAATGTTGCAGCCGCTGACGATTTAACTACGCAGGCGTAATGAACGCCGATAGGTGCAACCTTCCTCGGATTTGCGGATGCGTCACACTCAATGTTAATATACACTTGTCGCCTATGTACTCTGAGAGTTAAACTCTGCACGGTATTTCCTTGAGACACCGATGAAGACACGAGTAAACGACGTAGCGCTGTGCACTCCTCACCACACGCTGATCTACCGGGTATCGTGTCACCATCGAAAGTGTCGATGTGGACTGGCCGGATCCTCAATAACTTACAGTCCTCTTATGCAGACGTCAACCAGATCCACATTTCTCGAGGGCATATAATATTGCGTCGCGGTGGACATTGCCAAATGCGCCTTTGATATTCAGCTTGTATGTCTCCTCTTCTCATCCCGAAATGAACGGCGGCGCAAACAAGGACACTAACAAGAAAGAAAGACACACCACATGCGTACACTACCAACTGTTTATTGCGCGGAAAAGTGGCGTATTTAAACATTCAGCTTAAGCATGTTACATTGCATAATCGCTCCGAACCCAACACGTGGAAAAAAAGCAACGTCAGGAAAACTAACAAGAAAATTTATCCCCTGCCGAAAAAAGTAACCGATTCTGATAAAGGGAATTAAGAAAATAAAAGAGGAGGCCATCTCTTAGCCAAAGCAGTGTCACACAATCGTAGCAATAGCAGAGTCATACATGAGAAGCAAAAGGAGTCAGACAGTAAAAAACCAAACACAAATAACAACCGTAGCAAACGCAGAGTCAAACAAATGAAGCAAAAGGAGTAATAAACCGAAAAACAACAAATACTAAAAAGATGAAGCCAATTACAAATATGCGGCTAAAAAAAACAGACGGCCGCTAGAAAAGAAGGGCTGAAAAGGCGCACTGAACATGATGTCGCAAAAACTATCAATAAATGAAACTTCATTTCTACGGAGGGATATCGAAGAGTCGCTGACTCAAGTGCTTCCCTTCTTTTTCTTCATAAAAGCCTCAAGAATTTCACGTGTCACCTCATCGCGACTCCTGTCCACAATACTTATTACGTGAAGCCTCGGCTCACACTTGCATTCTTTACAGTGAGAAGGCAAATTAGACCCGCCTTCGTTTTCTAGCGATTTCTCATGCTCCCGTGCCCTGTCGTTAATGCAGCGACCCGTCTCGAGTATATAGACCCTTCCACATGTCAGTGGGATTTCGTACAGCACTCCGACGGCACAGGATACGAAATTCTTGCCGTGCCTCTTTTCGCACAGAGCTTTCTTTTTCTGGCTGATCCGCGAGCATAACCCGCTCAGCTTTTTGGGCGCGGAGAAGACAACAGGCACGTCGAACCGGCCAGCAACCTTCTTCAAGCTGTGCGCCACCCGGTGTATATAGGGGACCACTTGTGGTCGCCTCGATCCCGGCATAGCGTGGGATTTTTTCTTCTTGCCTTTAGTTTTTGAAGGAGGGTCTCTGGTAACGCTGCAAACGACAGATCACGTGAAGCCAGCCATTTGAAGCCTTTATATCTGACTGTTGAAGCTAGCCTCGTCCATGTGAGCAGAGGACTTAAGCAATGCACGCTCGAGGCAAAGTGAAGCGGTAGCCCTTTTAACTGCATTGGAGTGCGCTGATCCGTACGGAAGCAGTTCCTTTTTTGCTCGGGGGGAATACGTCCAACACACTCGCACTTCTAAAAAGTTTATATTAGTATCTAAAAACTGCAAGCTGTTGTTGTCTGGTAGTTCATGAGTAAAGGCCAGCCAGTTTCCTTGTTGTCTAAAAACGGATAAGATTCTTTCCACTCTGCTGGGGAGCGTCAATGGAGAGTTAGTACTTTTTAGTATCACCAAGAAGTCATCCACGTATCTAAAAACTCGCAGGACTGAACCACTGTCAAGGGAAGAAGCTAGAGCACGGTCAGTAGTTGATAAAAATATATTACACAAAGCAAGGGCAACACAGGAACCGATGCAAATTACTCTTCTCTGCAAGTACACTTCTATTTGAAAGGAAACAAACGTAGACCTAAATTAAAATTCAAGTAGTGATAAAATATTGTCCAGAATTTGTGGACAGTTTATGGAAAATTTATGGACAAGTTTTGCACTTGCTGATCCTAACCTCAAGCTTATTTTGTGACAAGAGTTGCAGGGAGGAGACTGTGCAGGAATCTTGTACCGCTCAAGCGCGACATCAATAATGTTATACTGCCGCGAACAATGATCGTGGCATTCTTCTTGTATTCGCCGATGTCTCCATTACATTTCCGATCAACTGAAGAAAATAGCTAATACGCAAGAAGTGAGTCTTATTATCCGCTCGTAATAAACTAATCAAAATGGTCGGGCTTTTAAATTCGACAAGATCACCGGAGGCTAATGGAAATGCTTGCAACGCCAATCTTCGAAAGCCTTTCGTCCCAATTAAAAAAAAAGTGATCTATCCGCCCTACACGCGCGGCGGCTTTGTATCGGCTATACGGGTAGGTGCTTGAAGGTACAGCCTTTGCCAAAAGCAAACAGGCTGTATGTTTTGCTTTTCATTCGAATAGTAGAGTTCTTACGGTTTCTCATAAGATTAAAAAGTTCTTAAAATGTGAGGGCAATGGTTCTGCTTACCATACAGAGATTAAGAGGTTGGGGGCTGACATCATAGCTTCAATATGCAACTGAGAAGCAAACCGTGTATCCTGGTTTCTTATGGCAAAAACTGTATGTATATTAGAACAAAGAAACAATGTAAGACAGTATAGCCGTATCTCGGAACCTCGCAGCACTCTGTGGAACCTGCAGCGAAGGAGAATATCGGCCCAGATAGCGAGACTGCCATTCGGACAAAGGCGGATCCTGGCTGACAAGGGAGATTACTTGCAGCGAGACATCCGCTTCGTCAACCACGAAAGAAATCGAATACCTATCCCACAGATTGCAAATGTATTTCTTGGTAGTCACATGGTACTTCCTGCGGTGTTATAGTTTTGTTTCTGTATATATTGAACACCTCCTTGAATAAACTCATGAGATGACAGACAGCGCTGTGTGTGTCCTGTTCTCCCTTTTATGACGTTGTTTTCGCGCTGTGACAAATTTTCATTGCACAACCAACTCGTCCGTACTCCCACCATCGTTAAATTTTTTCTCACAACTGTCCTGTATCGAGCTCCCTTCTTGGGTATCTTTTTTTTCTGCGTCTAGGGCTAACCTTGTGTGGCAAACTACCCCGAGTTCCACCATACTTGGATACAGCGGGGGTATACAGCTGGCGTGGGTAAGACTTGCTATCAAGTAGGTGTCCCGTCTTCTGATTAGGCGGCGTGGTGGGCGGCTGCCACCGTGGATGAAACGAAAGTGATTACAGGACTTCCGCTTTTTTTTTGCAACTGATCGCCCTTTGAAACGGGGGCGCATCGAAGGCAATGTAAATTTCATGAAAAAAATTGGAGCAATTTTCCATCTTTCCACGTTGTTCTCATTGAACGCGCGAACATAACGGCACGACTGGTGTCACTTTTCCAAGCAGTTTGAACTTTAACAGAAAGCATTTGGTAAGGCCCATAGTATAAAAAAACGAACAAATGGCGACCTGTCAGAAGTATTCTACAACCACGAGTGTCAGACACTGTCAGGTGTTACATGCTTTGGAGAAATCACGGTAACCATCAGCCAGTAATGCTCAGTGAAGACAGTTCGGTTATTCATCTCCTATCGTCACCTTAAGTACCCAACTGAAGGGGAACTCTTCGATGGAGTGAATGAACAACACGTAGGAATTGTCTACGGGATAGAACTGAGACGCGATCATCATCATCCGCCTGACAATTCTCAATGCAGTTAATGGCCGGTCCCTTGTCTCTCCAATTAACCCTATCTTTTGCCAGCGCGGCCACCATATCCCCGCAGACTTCTTAATTTCATCCGCCCACCAAATTTTCTGCCTCCCCTTCTTACGCTTTTCGTACCTTCGAATCCCGTCTGTTGCTCCTAGGGCTCATGTGTTACCTTGCCTTCGCATCACATGCCCTGCCTAAGCCCATTTCTTCCTCTTATTACGACTAGGCGTCATTAACCCGCGTTCCTTCACCCATTCTTCCGATTCCGCTCTCTCAACGTTACACCTATAATTTTTCTTGCCATTGCTCGCTTTCGTTAGCCTCCACGTTTCTGCCTCATAGGTGAGTACCGGTAAGATAAAGCTGTTGCATACTTTTCTCTTGAAGGATACTGATAAAGTTCCATCCATGATCTGAGAGAGCCTTCCATATGCGCTCCACCTGATTCTGATTTTTCTAGTTATTTCCCTCTCATGATTTGGATCAGCGGTCACTACCGGCCATAAGTAGACGTATACTCTTACCACTTGCAGCATCTCACTACCAATTGTGAACTGGTGTTCCCTTGCGAGACTGTTGCACATTAATTTGGCTTTATGTAAGTTAATTTCAAGACCTACCATTCTGCTCTGCCTGTCTAACTCATTGATCAGGCTTTGCAGCTCATCTCCTGAATGACTTAGCAAGGCAGTATCATCAACAAGTCGCATATTAAGGCAGTAGCCTTTAATGGCTGATACCCACTGGGACCGTCCGCCGCTAGATCGCCACCTAGGTCACGTGACCTTAAAACCACGTCACATCACAAAGTCACGTGACCTTGTCACCACGTGACCGCCGCCAAGCAACAACTGCAGACGCCCTGCGCATGCGCAGCCTGACGACACCGCTTCCTCTGCCCCGCTCGCACCAGCTAATTCTATTTGCAATTGCCTTAGTAAATGCCATGGCAATGTAGAGAAAGCTGATTGGATTGTAATTTTTGCAAGCGCTTGACGTCTTTCTGATAAAATTAAGTTAACTTCAGGTTTATTCCAAGCTTCTTGTACACTCCAGGTCATAATGCACTGCGTATGGAGGGTGGCTGGTTTCTCTATCACAATCTCCCCCCCCCCCCCGCCCCCGTCCTTCAAGAGGTCTGTGTTACCCGATCCTTACCAGCTGCTCTCGCCCTTTACATCGCTCCAAACGCTTTTTTTTATTTGTTTCGTTACTGGCGCTATTTCTCATTACTGTACGCTACTGCCTCACTCACTTAACGCTCTGATTAATTGCCTATTGTACAGATTTATGTAGAAAACTATATTAAATCACATTGGTAATTGCACTGCGCTTCTTGTGTCTTAACGTACACATCAAGTTTTTGTTTACGCCTACGTAACCCGACGTACTTGTGGGGCGAATAGATCACTTCTTTTTAATATGGGACGAAATGGTTTCGATGATTGGTGTGGCAACCATTTCCATGAGCCTCCTGTGACCTTGCCCAATTTAAATGCCCGACCATTTTGATTCGTTTATCAGGAGCAGCAAATAGGACTCACGTGTTCCTGATTAGCTACTTTTTTAGTTGATGGGAAATGCCGTGGAGATATCAGGGAATGCATCTAAAAGAACGGCACGATCATTGTCGGCGGCAGGCTAAAAATATTATATGTCGCTGGTGTGGGGTACAAGAATTCTGCATGGTCTCCTGCCTGCAGGAAGTGCAACACCAAGAACTTCAACGTCACTGTTCGCGGCAAGATAACATTACTGATGTAGCGCTGCTGGGTACAAGAATTCTGCACAGTCTCCTGCCTGCAACCCTGGTCCCAAAATAGCTAGAGTTGAGGATCAGCAAGCGCGACAAGAACTTAAAGGTCACTGTTTGCGGCAAGCTGACACTATTATGTGCTGCGGGGTACATGACTTATATGCAGTCCCTTGCCAGTCTGGTCTCAAAACAAGAGCTTCCATTATTAAGTGCGGCAAAAAGAACACTCTGCGACAAAGCTTCCCAATTCCAGTTGTGGTTTTTGCTGTATCTACGAGTTCCTTTATTTACGTTTTGTTAGCAGCAAATATACCAGTTTTTATTTTTCTTGGTCAATTTTTGATCATGATTCGGCTCCATGTTGACCATTATCTAACTTCGCTTTTGTTAATCAAAGGGTAGGCAAGGTTTAATTAACAAGGTTTTTTCAAGGTTTTGGGCATGGCTCTTAACCTAGATATAAATGAAATGTATTTTGGTATATCAAAGATATTTCGGTACATAGATAAACATAGGTATGTAGATGCGTACCTATTTACATATCTATGTACATAGATATATATTTCGGTGTTGGTGACAACACAGGGACCCGGCAACAGAGGGGGCTCGGCAGCACGTCCCTCGGTGGGAGAGACGGTTAACATCAACGTCCTTCAATCCGCGTGCCACCAGCGTCAACGTCTTTTTTGCCTCAGCGCCGCCTGGCATGCCTCCCCACTTAAAAAAAAAACGCGCGCAGAAGAGCGCGCAAACAAGCACACACAAGCACACTCAAGCACACAAGAAAGGCTCGAAGAATCTGGGGGGTCACCGGGCAATCTACAGCTTCATGCGTAAAACATCGACGATCTCTGGACGGGGTTGTCGACGGCTTCTCTGGTGTGAATGTGCCGCGCCCGGTAGTACCTCGTAATTACCGACGCTAACGCGCCGCAAAACTTTGTAAGGACCGAAATAGCAGCAAATGAGTTTTTTCGGACAAGCCTCGCCGTCGAAAAGGTGTCCAAAACCAAACCTGGTAACCGGGATTGTAGAACACTTGTCTGTGCCAGAGGTTGCATCGGCGCCAGTCTTTATCTTGCTGCTGTGTAATGTGAGCACGTGCTAGCTGACGAGCTTGCTCGGCTTAGTGGGCAAACTTCTCAGCGTCAGCAGAAAATTGGTCATCGGTTTCGCAAGGGAGCATTGCGTCGAGCATCGTATGAACCTCCCTGCCGTAGAGGAGGCGGAACGATGTGGAACGGGTCGTCTCTTGAACTGCTGTTTTATAGGCGAATATCACGTACGGTATGATCGTGTCCCAAGTCCTGTGTTGCCCATCGACGTACATCGCCAGCATGTCCGTCATGGCCTTATTAAGCCGCTCTGTCAGCCCATTTGCCTACGGGTGGTAAGCAGTAGCTTTACGGTGGGTCGTACCGCTTAGCTGAAAAATTTCGGCCATCATCTGGGAAGTAAACGAGGTCCCTCTGTCGGGTAATGACGAAGGTCGGGGCGCCGTGCCGAAGTACTATCTGATTCACGAACAAATCCGCATCCTCGGACGCTGGGCCTCGAAGTAAGACTTTGGCTTCGGCGTATCGAGTGAGGTAGTCTGTGGCAATGATGATGTACCGGTTGCCACCGGAGGACAAAGGGAAAGGGCCGAGAAGGTCCAAGTCGACCTGATCGAACGGGGCACGTGGTGGTGCAATACGTTGGAGGAGCCCCGGAGGCTTGGCTGCCGGAGCCTTACGGCGCTGACATCCGACAGCTCTGCACATAGCATTTAACAACAGTAGCAAGTTTAGGCCAGTAGAACAGCTGGCGTATCCTGAAAAGCGTGCGAGAGTATCCCAAATGGCCAGAGGTTGGCTCGTCATGGCACGCAGGAAAGTATTTCCTCTTGAAGTGTTGTCGGCACGACGAGGGGGTACGCTCGCGAACTGCAACGAGGGTTCGTCTTATAGAGCGCGCCCCATTGCAGGGAAAACTACGACAGGTGCCGAGAAAAACAATTATGAACGGTGGCTGGCTGACCTTCCAGATAATCGATGAGGGGTCGTAACACTGGATCGGCACGCTCCTGGGTTTGCAAATAAGAAAAATGGATAACCCCAAGGAAACTGATGTCGTCGCCCGTGTCGGGTGGTGCGAGTTCGACAGGCGCACGAGAGAGGGTGTCGGCGTCTTCATGGTTATGTCTGGTCTTCTAGAGAATGGGGAAGTAAAACTCCTGCAGGCGAAGGCTCCATCGCGCCAGGCGTCCAGACGGGTCAGCGCAGGTTGGCCAACCAACACACGGAGTGGTGGTCAGCGACGACTTGGAAAGAGCGACCATAAAGATAGGGGCCAAATAATGTCGAGACATTCTTTTTAGGTCGTGGAATAGTTAACCTCTGCGCGCGACAGAGCGTGGCTTGCATAAGCGATGACTCGTTCAACACCATCCTGGCATTGCACGAGAACCACGCCGAGGCCGATGTTGCTGGCGTCGGTGTGTATTTCGGTGTCACCCCGCTCATCAAAATGGCCAAGAACGAGCGGCGATTGAAGGCGCAGGCGGAGCTCGGCGAAAGCCAAGTCTTGCTCGTGGGACCAAACAAAAGGTGTGGCGTCGCGAGTGAGGTGAGCCAGCGGATCTGCGAGGTCACCGAAATTTTCGATAAAATGCCTATAGTAACTGCAGAGCTCCAGAAATGGCTCTGCACCCCCACGTTGCTACCCCCACCCCCACGTGGCTAGCCCTAGCCACGTGGGTGTGGAATTTCCGCAACCGCTGCAAGCTTGTCGGGAAAGGGGTTCAATCCGGCGGCGCTGACGACATGGCCGAGAAAGTTCAGCTCCTGGTAAACGTTGTGGGATTTTTGGGGCTTTAATATCAGGTTAGTTGAACAAATGGCTTCGAGGACCGTCCGCGGGCATTCAAGATGGTAACTAAACGAATCTGTGAAAACCACCACGTCGTAGAGATAGATCCGAACAACACTGCCATTTAAGACCGGCGAGGACAGTGGCCATCATCAGCTGAAACGTGGCAGGCGCAGAAGAAAGACCGAAAGGTAGAACGTAAAATTCAAAAAGGCAGTTGGAACTGACAAAGGCCGTTTTCTCACGATCCCGTTCATCGACCTCAATATTCTAATAAGCACTTTTTAGGTCGAAAAACGAAAAATACCGAGCGAGCCGAAGGCGGTCGATAAAGTCGTCAATACGTGGCAATGGGTAAGCGTCCTTCTTCGTGACTGAATTCAGCTTCCGGTAATCGAAGCAAAAACGCAGAGTGCTGTTTTTATCTTTAACGAGGACGACCGGCGAGGACCATGGGCTGTTAGAAGGCTCGATAACGTCATCTTCGAGCATCTCCTTAAATTGGGACTTAATGACGTCGCGCTTTGTAGACGATACGCGATAGGGGTGCTGACGGATTGGGTGTACGTCATCGTACGTCACGATGTGGTGCTTGGCTATGGTAGTTTGACGCACTTTCGACGAGGAGGCGAAACACTCTGTGAAGTCGAGCAACAGTGCACACAGCTGTTCCCGTTGGCTGGTTGAGAGCGCGGAGTTGACATCGAGGCTCTCGAGGGAGAAAGCAGGCTGCACTGGTTCTGAGGAGAAGCACTCGGAAACATCAGAGATGCGTTCGACAAAGGCTACGGAAGTGCCCTGAAAAAGATGCCGATGCTCGTGCGTAAAATTGGTAGCAAATACTTGTGACTGGCCACTGTTAAGATGGAGAAGACTGCGGGCCACGCACATGCCTTTCGTCAGCAGTAATGAAAGGTTGCTTTTGACGATGCCGTCACTATCCTTAAATGATTCGCACTCAACCGTAATGAAGGCGCTAGTTAGAGGTGGCACGGTGACAAGTGTCCATAGAAACTCGAAGCGTCTGGCTTGGTCGCGGTGCATTGCTGAGGGCGACAGCATTCTCAGTTAAAAACGTGACCTTGTTATCGCGTAGATCAATAATCGCCTCATATTCACCCAGAAAATCGACACCTAAGATGAGGTCGCGCTTACAGTTATTCAGGACAAGACAGCAGACGACAAATGTGGACACCCGGATTTTGAACTCAGGCTGTGCACATGCCGCGAGGTGCAATCAGATGACTGCCCGCAGTGCGAACGTGTGCGCCAGCCCATGGCGCGAGAAACATCTTGAAAATGGTGACTGCCTGGCTGGTTAGAACCGAATAATCGGCACCAGTATCTAATAACGCTCGAACATGGCGACCATCCAGTATCATAGGTATGTCTAAGGGAAGTCGCTCGCGAGTTGGAGGCTCAGGAGGGGGTGATCGGGCACAGGTGTCGTTGTCTGCAGGTTTTGCCGCCGGGAATTCGTCGGCGTGGCGTCTGCTTTCAATGGCACTAATGCGTCGGAGGGATCGGAGAGCGCGGGCGTCGTAATCGTCGAGGCACCGCCCTGTGTCAGCGTCGATGTGTCGAAGCGAGCGGATACTGCGGACCTCGTGACTGTCGAAGCGTCGTTATGTCGAGGGAGCGTCGCTGCGTCGGAGTGAACGTTGACCGCGGACTTCGGAATCGTCGAGGCGTCAGCATGTCGTGTCGGCGTCGAGGGAGGGTACCCCGCACAACGATGCCCAGCGAGCCCAGCCCCGAAATACGCTGGCTGCAGTTTTCCCGCCGTGGGCTTGGGGACCGGCTTTGCGCCGCCTGGGCAAAATTCGCGGTATGACGGTGAAGGACGACTCCTGTGTGGTGGGGATCGAGCCTGCTGGCGGCGAGACAGAAGCCAACGTTGGTCTTCAAGGAAATCCGCGAAGGCCCGGGGTCGTTCTCCATAGCGGGGTCGAAGAGAATCGGTGGGAAACCCTTCAAGGCCCAGACGGCGTTATGGGCCGTGCCGATGCAGGTCACCTGGTTCGCCGCGGTGAAACCATAGAGGGCGTCGGTCGGATGTGCGCCACACGTCGGCTTTGCGAGCGGGTGGTCGGGGAGCTTCCACGTACTGCAGCAAGGGTACAGGCGGCCCCGGCACATTAGCAGGAGTCGGAACGAAGGACGCCGAAGCCGGAGCAGGGCACTGCAGGGCTTCGGCGTAGGTGAAATGAAGATCAGGCGAGACAGGAGGAGGGGATGGACGAGCCACATTGGCAGGAAAGGACGGCTGGAGCGCTTGCTGCACCTCCTCGCGGAAAAAGGTCGCTATGGAGCTTGGAGCTGTGGGACGGGCCTCGTACATCTGGCGGAGTTCTTCGCGCATAATCGAACGTATAAGATCGCGTAGCAGGCAGGCGCCGGTGCCGTGGAATGGTAACTCACCGGAAACGGTGGCGGAGGACACGGTCGATCGTACGAGAAACTTTGCGACAGTCTTCAGAGGGCTGCGGACAAGGCCAGCAAAAAGTTGCTCCTTGACGCCACGCATGAAATAGCGTAGATTTTTGTCCTCGGACATTGTGGGGTCCGCGTGCCTGAAGAGGCGCATCATGTCCTCTACATACGCTGCAACGTTTTCATTTGGAAGCTGAACGCGAGATTGCAGAGCGCGTTCTGCCAGTTCGCGACGATCCGAGCTGCCGCATGTTTCTAGGAGAGGACGCCGGAACTCACTCCAAGAGGACAACTGGTCTTCGCAGTTTTCGAACCAGGTCTGAGCGCCGTCGTCTAGACTGAAGTAGACGTTCCGGAGCGGGGCGGCGTGATCCCATTTGTTGAACGCATAAACTCGCTCGTAGTACTGAAACCAGTCTTACACGTCTTCAAAGATGTCGCCGTGGAAAGAATTCGGAATGCGGGGGGTTCTGGAGCGTGAAGTAGGGTGTATGCGCCCCAGGCATTGGGGTGGTCGTGGGAGGCACTGGAGTGGTCGCGCCTGGCATTGAGGCGACGCCAAGTTGTTCTCAGGGCACATCCGATGGGACAGGCTCGGGTGGTAAGCCTCGAATCCGGCTGCGAGTACGGTGAACGGGCGTCTCGACGGGTATAGGGCTGGAGCGCCGGCTAACCGTTGTGGTACGAGACATGAGATCGATCCCACCTCCACCAGATTTTTCACGGTGATGGAGCCAATACAGGGATCCGGCAACAGAGGGCCCGGCTCGGCAATGCGTCCTTCGGTTGTTGTGGTTGTTGCCTTCTTGACATGGCACCTGCCCACGACGGGAGATTGGCCAGGGTTCAGTGGGGAGTCCCCATAGAATAGGATAAACTGGTGCCAAGCTAATGATTGTGCCTTGGAATAGGGAGACGGCGAACTTCAAAGTCCCTCAGTCCACGCGCCACCAGCGTCAACGTCTTTCTGCCTGAGCGCCACCTGGGAATATAACCAACACATGGATATATCAAAGAAATTTCGGTTTGGACACTGAAGGAGAAGCCGCTAAATTATTTGACATCAGCTGGAATTGTGAACACGTTTTCTCCTTCGCGGTTCCTCATCTTCATGTTAGCAGCCGTATGTACTACTGGTACTCTGGAATCTTGTCTGTGAAGCAGCAAACGCAGACGTTCTACCCTAGGGGCTTCTCCGTGTTTTGCGGTTCCAAACGGCATCTATTTATTGTAAGTGTGTATGGAGAAGAAAAAAAGCGCAAGCGCTGCTTAGAAATTTCGCTATCGTTGTGTATTGTCCGGAGCGGAGCCTCCTCGAGGAAAAAATTTGTTTCTTCCTGCTGATTTCGGCGTAGCCAACCTCATTAAGATCTTATTCCCTCCCTTGTTTCACGATTATTTTCTCCCCCAAGTCAGCCAACAACCCCAGTCTGGTAGTGGTGGTTTCTAGCCAACTACATGCATATTGTGCACTTGCTGCGATTAAACTTCCTGAGAGGATGCGTTAAAATGTCTACCAAAGTGGCCTGCTGACCCTCGTCGCTTTGTCACTGTTCATTCGTCATTTGTTTAGGGGTACGCCATCTCGAAAAGGCGGGTAGGAAAGGTTCTGTCCAGATTAACTTCTTCCCTCATATAATACCTTGACCTTCATGGAGTTTTTCATGCGGATGTATTAAAGCGTATGAGCAGATGTAAGTTGTGTGGTCCGCAGTAATATTTTCCAAACTTCTAAACTACTACATTTTCCATCAAGATGGACGGATGTATGAAAAACCTTATTATGCAAGCGAGTATGGACCCTTCAAGGTATCAGGGCCACCGCGCAGTATAAAGGTTACGCGCATGTGTCCTGGCTACGTAGGGTCGTGGCACTAGCACCCCGGTTCAGACAGCGAAGCTGGGTGTCCGATTCCTGCGAAGCAAGGAGGCACTACTATTCTTCCCATGTTCTGATGGCGGGCTGTCCCTGCGGGGGAGGATTGGCACTACAGCCGGAAAGGATGTGGTCTAGGGTGACGCGCAATTCTCAACAGAGGGCACTCTGGCGAAACGAAGCGGAAGTAGGATGGAAGCTGAGGGGTGGGAAGAGTTCTGCTCTGGAGTCGCCTCCAGAGGATTTGTTGGGTGTGGGATAGGGGGAGTAGGGACGGGGGTAGAGCCGACGTTCTTGTGTGAGTTGTTGAGAACGTCTGTGTCCGCTCCTTTGAGAAATCCCGGCTAGGGTCGCCATTGCCCGGCAAATAAGCCCTCGCTCTACGGTATCGGCGGCTTCGCATCCGGGACTGTCACAGTGAGCTTGAATCCGAACGAGCTCAGTAAGCTTATGGGAATTTAGGGTACATATCCTAAATATCTGCCACGCTGGACGGTGGACGCGTCCGCGGGCGAAGTTAAGTACCGATAACTATATAAGCCGCATTGGTTTGGGTGATGGCTAATCCTATAGCACCTTCCTCTGCTTCTTCCGAGGTACAGGGAGGGGGGGGGGGGTGATCTATAAAGAGAATGAGTAAGGAGACTGCTGGATAGTAAGCCACAGCTACTGGACGGTGTGGACCACACACGGCGTCCACGCAGCGCACTTTCTCTTAAGTGCCAGATTCTCTATGGAGAGCTTTCGCTCGCGGAAATCGGCGGGATTGATGGTATTCAGGGTGGACATTGTAAAGAAAGTTTTGAAGGTAATCGTGGCGTGCATGGCGCGCGAGACAGATTAAGCCTTTAGCGTGTGTGGGTAAGTGAAATTCTCAGAGTCCGGTATATGCCGTCCTGTTTCTGTGCCGGCCAGACGAAGGTACTGTGTGCGACGATGTGCCTGTATGATTTCTTGTATATTGTTGTCCATTGCTATTTTTGAGAGCCTGTGCGTGTTGATGCTTTTTGGTAGGTTGAGCGCTGCTTTGGTAGCCAAGCGGATTGAGCATTGATTTTAACTTTATCTGCACACGAGAGGTAAAGGTAAGGAGAACGTAGAGAACGCGACTGAACACAAAGCCATGCAGCATCTTGAGATTGTAAGAAGGACCACGGAAGAAGTGGACTGTTTTAGTGCCTTCCGGGTCTTCAGACCATATTACGCATAAAAGGACTTTGGTGTAGGCCAGTTGGTATGACATCGTGAAGAGCAAAACCGCAAAACAGGACGGGACTGAGGCAGGCAACCGCCCTGTGTTGTTGCCTGCCTCAGTCCCGTCCAGTTTTGAGGTTTTGCTCTTCACGATGTCATATTACGAATCCTGCACGCCTTGACCGCGACCAAAAGGCATTTGGATATAAATGCAGGATGGCACCGTAGACAACTTTTTTAATGTTTCGGTAACTGAACCATTTGCCAGCTGTTGTTGCGGTCCTCTCATCAAATGAAATGTTTTATTCGGCTTTCATCCACGTCACGTCATATCCTAGCTATTAACTATTTGTATATATTAGCTATTAACTATTTGTAGCTATTAACTGTGCATAGCTGCCATGCTTCAGGTTTCTCGCAGGGTGTTCTTTGCTCAATACACACTCTACGTTTTGAGTATCATTACTTCTGCATTTACGTTTGTACTGCGATGATGTTTTGTTTTGGTTTAATATATAATGGTTTTGTGTCAACTACATAGTTGAAGCTTCCTTTAGCAATAATTTCACTTACAAGGTGTTTCACGTAAGACTTTCAGCAATTATAAAAAATAGGCTCTTTCAATTAGAAGAGAGCTTTTTGTCATAGCATAATCAGCGGTGTAGTACATCACAATACAGCTAAGACGTGCTGACTAGCAGGCTGGTTAACTGATATTGAGTAGTTAACTTTTAAGTACTACTATTAGGCTCCTTAATCACTGAGAGGTGCATAGCCCTCCGTAAGCAATATATATATATATATATATATATATATATATATATATAATATATATATATATATATATATATATATATATATTAGTTTTTGGAGTTTCTAAAACGCCGTTACACTCAGCGCTGTGGCCCAAAAACTTTCGGCTCTTTCAACTGGTTCCGGGCACTGGATAGGTTGTTATGCCTGCAAGCTTCTCGAAGGCCCATTTATTCTGGCGCGGTGTCGCAAAAAAATTGTTTTGCCACAGCACCGAGGATAACCACGTTTGAAATTTTAAAAATTGATATAGATATTACCTACGGTGCGCTACACGTTTCTCAATGATTACGGAGCCTGGCAGTAATAGTTAAAATGTTAACTACTCAGTATTAGTTAACCAGCCTGCTAAATAGCATTTTGGCTGCACTCCGATGCATTACACCGCGGACAATGTTATACCGAAAAAGCGCGCTTTTAACACAAAAACCTAGTCTTTAAAAATTGCAGGTCTTTGGTTACACAAACTGTATACATTTGTACCAGGTCGAGGTTTACTCTTTTCTGTTATTTTGTAGACGGGAGTGCTGCTTTTCATTTTTCTAGCTTTTGTCTTTTACCTCCATTTATGTTTTATTTTATATCTATCAACCCCGCCCCCCGTAATGCCAAAGTGTCGCTGTGGGTCACGTGGTTGAAATAAAGGATTTCCTTATCTCGTGAGTGTGTACTTTTGTGTACGATGCGATCACCAATGCCAAGGTGATGTGAGATGGCTTCAATAAAGCTTCCTTGGAGCTGGCACCATCTCCATTCGGCGAGTTGCTTTACCAGGTGCAGTTTATTGTTTACTTCAATGTCACAAGCAGACTGTGTTGTATGCGCACAAACATACCACTCAAAAGCATTTCGAGGGAAGCACGCGATTGCACGCGAAGCGCGGGCAGACGAGAAAACTGATTCGTTCAGCCATACAATATGTATTCGTGAAGGCGCCGCCGGAATGCGACGAGTTTATTATGTTACTGTAGTGCATGACTCGGCCGCGTGGTGGTGTCGGAAGTCGGGATCACCACTTGGTGTCTTCATGTAGCTTTTATCTTATATACTTGAAGAAGCGTTGTTAAATTTGTGCGAGTAGTCGGATTGTTGCCGTTAATGTGAACGATTGATATGCGCCTGCGCCGTCAGTTTTAAAAGCATGCCACTTTTACTTAATTGACTATCTACCAGCTTTAACCCTACTGAAAAATGTATATAGGTTTGAACGGGTCAGCAAATAGGATTATGGCACATTTGGGTTGGCTTTATAGGATGGATGTCCCAAAGCGGCTAACTCTATGAGGGACGCCGTAGTGGAGGGCTCCGGATAATTTCTACCACCTGGAGTTCTTAACGGGCACTAACAATGCACAGTAGACGGAATTTTCACACTTTTCCTCCATCGAAGTGCTACCGTAGTGGGCGGGTTCGAACCCTCGACTTGCATGCACTGTGTGATGTAAGTGCACAGTAATTAACCACGGGTAATGGTAGTTATACGGAGCCCTCCACTCAGGAGTCATTCAAAGGCTGCATCGCTTTGGAAGCTTCATACTCTAAGGTTAAACGAAATGTGTCATAGTCCTATTTGTCTCCTATTCAAACCTGTACACATTTTTCAATAGGGAAGCAATCCTTGGACGGAGTACATGGTTCCATAGTTTGCCTTGGTGAGCGTGTGCCGCACACGCATCGGCTCCTCTTTGGTTACCTGCCGAACGCACATGGCAGAGCACCCGGCATAATTTTATTTTGTGTCCGTATGTGTCGGCTACTGCTGTATTGTGGACGATACCTCCTATTATCGGTCATTCTGCGTTTCTCGAGTGTTGAGAGCAGTGCTCCCGGCGCCCAAGAAGCTGTAAAAACTAGTCAAAATGACCAATCTTTTCCAAAAGCCTAAAGCCATGCGGCACCAAGCCCCAAGATCCTTTTGTTGCATATGATTCTGGTGCGGTATACGAAATTCCTATATCGTGTGGCTCTAGGTACACCGGTCAGACTGGCCGATGTCTGAATGAATTATTTTAGAGCACATGACGAAGGTAGGCAATTATAGAGACGGTAATCTTTATGGAACATTGTCGAGACTGTGCTGAAAAGAATAAGAAACCATGTAAACCTTTCTTCAGCGTATGCAAGGTAGTGGCCAAGCACAGGTATTACGACGTTAGAGAAATAATAGAGGCTGATTTGATTAGAAAAGCGGGCCCATCCAGCGTCAATGCATCATTTGTCTCACTGAATAACAAGGAAACAATATTTTTCTCTGCGGCCACTTGATGTCGGCAGTGCTGTCAGTTATGCAGAACGGCGTATTTAATGTGCTTGCGTATCAATAAATGTTCATTTCGAAGTAAGCGCTCGTCTTGTCCAAGTCCTTCTT
>JARKHS020027391.1:0-14717 GCA_030143305.2 Amblyomma americanum | reverse complement strand
TTCCGCGGTTGTTCTTTCCATTGGCGCTTCTTTGCTTGGACGAAGCTACAGGAGTGTGCGCTCTGCTGTGCAAAATTTTCTTCAAGAAACGCAGCGACTCCCATTCTAATTTCTTTTTCCTGATCTCTGTCAGTAAGACATTGCAACATTACAGGCATTGTGTACTATTATGCACATTAAGCAATTGTCCCGTCTTCGATCTCCAAGTTAACTGGACCCCTTTCCTTCCCTCTTCCAATCTATCAGACTGCATACTATTTCCACTGCTTTTCCCGTCAAAAATTTCCTGTATCCAGTAATTAACCGCCTGTGTCTTGGCCACTCCCCCGTAGTGGGTATGTGCCAGCAACGTCTGAGGCCTTCCTTCGTTCCTTCCAGTGGCTAAGTACCTGGCGGTGTTGCGCTAGCTTCCTAAATTCTCCTTTTTGTCTGTGCCTGCTTGCTCCTGTTCTGGGGTGATCGGGCGAGGAACGAGAACTTAATGTCTACTTCTTCTCCCGGCCAGGGGTTTTCCCCTTGGTCTTCATCTCTTCCTCAAGACCAGCTCCCAACTGATCTCTTTTTCTGCAGTGGTGTTCCAAGCATTCCGGTCTCATTAGTGCCTTCCGATTGAGGCGCTATCCGACTGAACAACCCGGAGGCAGTGCAGGCGGCCCTTCAGTCCACATCGAAGCACTTTATGCACATTACCGATGTCCGGCAGTTCGGCAGGGGTGGTATTTTGTGCAGGTCGCCGGATAAAGACTGTATTGAAGACCTTCTTAAGTGTACGACCTTCGCCAACCACCCGGTGAGCGCATTCATTCCGCCTCATCTAGCATGTTCCAAGGGCTTGGTCCGAGGGGTCGACTCTCGATTGAGCCCTGCGGAAACGCTTGAGAACCTCTCGCCTGCAGGAGTGATTGCTGTTCATTGATGCAGCAGGATGGTTGACGGAGTCAAAATTCCTACGGAGTCCGTCATTGCCACATTTGCAGGAATATTTTTCCCGTGAGAGGTTAAGGTGTGGCCATTGGTTTTTCGAGTAGATGCCTTTAACTCTCGGCCCCTTCAGTGTCCAAACTGCTGGCGATTTGGCCACAGTGGCAAAGCCTGCAAATCGGCCTTACGCTTCTGTGCCTGTGGGGAACGTCATTGCAGAGAGGAATGTCCTGAACAACAAGAGAAATGTTGTTTGTGTAGCGGTGCTCACCCTGCTGATTCACCTGACTGTCCTGCACGAGCAAAAGAAGTTCAGGTGCTCGAGGTTATAGACAAGCGCAGATGCATACAGAGAGAGGCTTTTGCCGCAGTCAAGGAGAGAGCCTCAGGCTACTCTAGCGTGGCCTCCAAATGCCCACCCATAATGGATTCTAGTTGGTCCCAGGCTATTACAGCGGCAGTTGAGAAAGCTGCGGCAAATGCAATGAATCGCATTATGAAAACCGTGTCCGCGTGCATTTTGCAGGTCATAGCTGCACAGATGACCAATCTTCTGCAGGCGTCCACCGCCCCGCTCTTGTCTTCTTTGGCCTCGGAAGCTACCCCTCCTTCTGTAGTAATCGATTCCGCACCACAGGGCCAAAAACAATGTGAGCAACAAAAGACCTCTCAGGTCTCTCCTTCGACCAGCGTTATGGACTCATCCTCTATAAACTGTATTTATATGGAGTCTGATCTCCGCGCCCAGAAACGAAGTGGGTCTCCTCTGAATATTGCAGGCCCATCTTGCCACCAATCGAAGACAAAAAAAAGTAACGCAAGTCAGAATGCGAAGACCAGGATTCCAGAAAAGGCAGTCGCGGCTGCGGCACTCCCGCCAAGATAGGGTTCTTAAGTGTACTACAGTGGAATTGTCGATCTATACTCTCAGCTTCAACAGCTTTAAATTGCCTATGCAATCAGCTTCTACCAGATTTAGTTGCTTTACAGGAAACATGGCTAAATTCAAATTTCAATTATAATCTCAAGAATTACCGTCCTTTCAGGCTTGACCGGTCATTACGAGGGGGAGGGTTTTTAGTGCTCATCTCTACAAAGTTATGCCACAGGACATGCCTTTCTTTCCAATATGCGGACAATGAATGTGAAAACCTTGCGGTTGACCTCAGCGTCCCAGGTCACCAGCCCTTTACGGTAGCTAATGTGCGTGACGGTAGCTAATGTGCGTTACTCTGGTGTGCGTGACACTCGGCCGCTTGACTTATTTATGTCTAGTAGCCGATCTCAGGTTCTCTTACTTGGAGACTTCAATTCGGACCATGTGGCGTGGGGGTTTAAACCAGCGGAGCCACGGCCAGCGGGGGCAGCGGAGCATTTCCAGGGCAGCGGAGAAACTTCTTAGGCAGCTTAAGAATGGGGCTCAGCCGAAAGAAGCCAAAAAGAACAAGCCGGCTGTGGTCCCGTATGCACACTGCTTGTCACATGGACTGAAAAAAGTTGCGGGTAGATACGACGTTGATGTCTTTTCTGCACCTAGAAAACTTAGCGCAATGTGCAAACAGGTGAATCAGAGGCACTACGGCAAGAGCAAGAGGGATGCTTGTCAAGTGCGTCATGTGTCGCCATCTATACCTTGCGAGGTAGAGGTGGTATACCAGGTCCCCTTCTCTTGCAGTGCCATGTACATTGGCCAGACTGGCAGGTGCGTTAACAAACGCTTGATGAAGCATGAAAACACCAGAAAAAATGACCCTCTGTCTCACACAGGCTCCCATAGCAGGCAATGCCAATGCAGGCATGAAAAGGATCATGCAGAACGGAGAGCTAAAGGGGACCCCGTTGCCCAGGCGTCTTTCCAGTGCAAAAAATGCCAATGTGTTCCCGATTACAAGAACACGCGCATCCTGTTCCGACATAACAAATTAACACGCGAAGTTATGGAAGCTTTTTATATTTACCACAACGGCGCAAAATGTATCAGCAGCCCTTCCATAACGTTATCCGAGAGGGAATTGAGCTATCTATCCTCCCACGTGCCTTCCAGATAACTTTTGTTGATTGATAAGTAGTTCACTGTTTGTATTTATATGCTTTTCGTTCTGCAATGAAAAACCAGTTGATAGTCAGCGCCTGTTTGTGCTAGTCCTTCGTTTTGTGTCCCGTTCTTGTTGCGCTGAGAGCGAAAATGAACACTTACCAACTCGCCCAAATTTCCGCCTTGCTAAACCAGACAGCTTTGGTTCTAGACTATTTGATTGGGCTTCTGACAATAACTTAATTTGTAACAATTCCGGAATGCCTACGTTTGTTCGGAGCCAATGCCGCTCTGCCTTGAATTTAGCTTTTTTCCTCCCCTGGAGTCACTCATATGTCTTGGCGCCTGTTGACAATGCAACAAACAATGATCATCTACCGATTAGTTTCAAGTTTGCGTGTAAATTAACTCTTCCTGAGCGACATCAGCGCACGTTAATAAATTACAGTTGCTTTAAAGACACGCTAAAATCAGCCCTCCAAATCACTTCAGACTCTTGCGTTCCGACAAGTGCCGAAGGCAAGGCTGCTCATCTATAGTCAGGACAGGACCATGCAAGGCAAAAGTCTGAATTTTTAGTTAAGAGAATCAAGGGTGCAATCGCGAACAATCAGTGGAATGCTGAGTGCACGCGTGCATATAGACGACGGAAAGCAGCTTGGAAGAGACTTCTCATCAATCAATGCCCAAAAAATTGGTTGGATTATAAGTATGTTTCAGCAACATTTAAGCGCACCGTCGCCCGTGCAAAGGAGGAGTATAATACAATTTATTAAGATTTTCTTTCACAATCAGGAAATAAACGAGCTTTGTTTAATTTCATGAGGCGCAACAAGGTGAATCCACCGGCTGCCAACATTGAATCCCTCGTTCAATTCCCTGCTGACATCGCAAAGGCCATAGAGGATATTGCGTGTGGCTTAGAGCTTCGCTTTACATCTGCCTTACCTTCTCCTACTATATTTACATGCACCACAAGTGATTTCACAGAGGTCTCTATGCCTGAGCTGTCGCAAATTCTTCTGCGCTTATCCCCAGCGGCTCCTGGCCCCGATAAGGTCACTTCATCTATGATCAAAATTTTGTTCAATGAGTCTCCTGCAGACCTGCTGGCTCTAGTTAACCATTCTATTAAAGGTCCTCGGATACCGCATGAGTGGCGTCTTGCTGAAATAGTTCCACTGCTTAAAAAGCAAGGGGAGGGCTTAACTTTAGACAATATACGCCCTAATTCCTTAACATCGAACCTAGTGAAATTGGTGGAAAGAGTCCTTCTCAGCCGTGTCATGTCATTCATTTCAGAAAACGCTATATTGAATCCACGTCAAATTGGTTTCAGGCCGGGTTGTTCAATTTGGTGTGCTCATACTGACCTAGAGAGTCGTATTAAATTAGCTCGCAATAGAAAACAGTTTGCGGCGCTTGTCACGTTGGATGCCAGTAAAGCACACGACAGCGTTGAGCACTCGACTCTATTACTAAGATTACAGGAACTGAACTTCCCATGCTATTTTGTAGCCTGGATTTCTGCTTTTTTGGAAAATAGAGTATTTTACTGCTGCCAAAATGGTGTTTGCTCAAGGAGATTTCCACAGACAAGAGGTGTACCGCAGGATCAGTTCTCTCACCTGTTCTTTTTAATATTTTTCTAAGCTCAATTCCATGCATTCAAAATGTGAACACTTATGTGTACGCCGACGATATTGCATTTTTTGCAACAGCAGGTGACATTCCCACTCTTTATCGAACCGTGCAAAATTACCTCAATGTTCTTGACAACTGGTTAGGAAGAATTCATCTGTCCCTTAATGTGAAGAAATGCGCATTGTTAGTATTTCCAGTTTCTGTTCCTGTAAATATCTGCCTGGTCTATAGAAATAACATAATACCTCAAGTTCAGACGGTGAAGTATCTCGGAGTTATATACGACTCTACTCTTTCCTGGCGGACACACATTGAGCAACTTTCTGCAAAAGGAGTTCGGGCCATTGGTACCCTGCGTAGGCTTTGTAGTGTTAGCTCAGGCATGAGAAGGCATACACTTCTGATGATTTATAAAATGTACCTCCGCCCAATTTCGGGGATCGGGTGTATTTTATTCTCGGGAGCTCCTGCCTATAAACTTCGCCCTCTTGTGCTGTTGGAGCGTGAGGCGTTGCGCCTTTGTCGTGGGCTTCCAAAATAAGTCGCCAATGCTGCTCTGCACCTTGAGGCGCGAATGCTGTCATTATCAGCTAGGTTTCGCCTTTTAACAGTTCAAACATTTTTAAAATTGTGCGACTCACCACTTCACGCTTCCAGTATATTTATTAGTCAATTTTCCGCCTTTTTTAGTGCTGCCTGGTCTAGTTTTCATACCCCGCAGATATGTTACGTGCAGTCCCTCCTTGATCGCAAAAAAATTCATTTCACAGATGTCCGCCAATTGTATAACAACTCATCATCTGTCCAGATTGAATTCGATGACATTTTTCCATCGAATGCAAAGCTGCAGCCCTTCCCGCTTCTTCGGGGTCTGTTGCAGGACCACCTAAGGTCCTTTCCCTCTCATGTTCTTATTGCTACCGATGCCTCGCAGGATCGCGAGAAGGCAGGTGTGCGAATTTTTTCGCATTCACTGGATTGGTCTTTTTCTCTCTGTCTTCCTGACTTCACTCCCATTTTTCTGGCTGAATTATTAGCAGTAATCTTAGCCTTACGAAAATTAGAAACTACCGTTTCCCAGGTTATGGTTATGACAGACTCTCTGTCCATTTGCTCTTCCTTATCCTCACCCACTGAGTCTGGGGCATTAAGCCTCTTTAAGTTCCTAATTCCGCTCCATCTAAATTCGGTAAGATTGCTTTCGGTACCAGGTCACATGGGTTTTCACTTAAATGTGGTTGCAGATTCCTAAGCTAGAGCCTCTCTCTGCGGCCCAATTGTTGCTGTCCTACCAACGTGTGCATATACAGCTGCGGTGAGGTTTCGCAGCTACATAATATTTCAGGAATTGGCTGCCTCGACTCTTACATCATCTCCCGAATATCAGCATCTTCTGCATCCTTGGAGTAGCAAAGACTGGCGCTCACGCAGACTAGAGGTCTCTTTCACGCGCTTGCGTTGCCGGGTTCCACTTCTCAATTTCTACCCTCACAGATCTGGCCTGGCGGCTTCCCCACTGTGCCCTTTTTGTGCCGAACCTGAGACAATAGATCATTTCCTGCTGTTCTGCCGCCGCTTCTCTCATTTGAGGAAGCTTCTTTTGCAAATTCCCTTTCATCAACTGGGCTTGCCTGTGTCTTCCGCGGTTGTTCTTTCAATTGGCGCTTCTTTGCTTGGACGAAGCGACAGGAGTGTGCGCTCTGCTGTGCAAAATTTTCTTCAAGAAACGCAGCGCCTCCCATTATAATTTCTCCTTCCTGCTCTCAGTCAGTACGACATTGGAACATTACAGGCATTGTATACTATTATGCACATTAAGCCATTGTCCCGTCTTCGATCTCCAAGTTAACAGGACCCCTGTCCTTCCGTCTTCCAATCTATCAGGCTACATCCTATTACCACTCCTTTTCCTGTCAAAACTTTCCTGTTTCCAGCAATTAACCGCCTGTCTTGGCCACTCCCCCGTAGTGGGTATGTGCCAGCAACGTCTGAGGCCTTCCTTCCTTCCTTCCTTCCTTCCTTCCTTCCTTCCTTCCTTCCTTCCTTCCTTCCTTCCTTCCTTCCTTCCCTCCTTCCTTCCCTCCTTCCTTCCTTCCTTCCTTCCTTCCTTCCTTCCTTCCTTCCTTCATAGAACAGAACGCTTTCGGCAACCAGCCTGAGCAGCAACGTAAATAGCCCGCTGCGCTGGCTCACTAGCCGCGGCTACCGGGACTCCAATAGATGTGGACCACCCTCCACATCTGGTGACCTGGACGATAGCCCCGACACACGCAACGCCGCTCCCACCGGCTCTGCGACCCTGCCCGTCCTGTCCCTCCACTTCGGCTTGCCGCTGCACTCCCGTTGTTCGCACCTGGTTTTCGGCAGGTTCTTCTCGCCGCCATGTCCGCACCTACAATCGCGTCCGGTGAGCTCCTCCAGCAGTTCAAACGCCCCTTCCTTGCTCGGCTGCTCGGCCTGCCCGCTTTTTATGCCAGGGACCCTGTTTTATGGCTGGCGCTGCTGGACGCGCACTTTCATGTCAACAACGTGTCCAGCCAGCTGCTGCGCAATCGGCACGCCAGCCGCGGACTTCCACCTGGTCTCCTGGCAAACCTGTGGCTCCCGGGCCCGACATATGCGGCGTTTTCAAGAGGTGCCCGACGGCTTATTTTGGCTTGGAGCTCCCGCCGACCCTCTGCGCTCCTGTTCCGGACTATGAAGCTGCGGCGCCATTCGACCCACCACTTCTGGCCGCATTCCCCACCCGAGCAGTTTCGGCTTTCCCTCCGCCTGCTCCTACGCCGGCGCCCCTCCCCACACCGGTCTCTCCACTATCGTCGATATCATATGTGCACCCACCGACGGTTCGGCAAGTTCCACGCGAGGATGCCTCAGTCTCTTGCAACCTTCTCAACCACATGCCTCAAACTACGCCCTGGTCTCTCTAGAGTTAGCTTCGCCGGCCCCTATGGACGGCCATCCACCTGTGATCTTCCGTCCCACGGTTTCTTCTGCCCAGCCCTGTTTCCCAGCTGTGGAGCCTGCCTTTAAGCCATCACCGGCAGCACACTATCTCGGCCTGCGTAAGGACTCGCTTATAGTCCCAAGTTCACCTGCTCTCTCAAGCCCAACCACATTGAGCACAGCCGTCATTCTTGTCGCAAGGCACGCATGCGCGTCACCCCAGGTTCATGTCACGTCTAATGAGCCACCCGACACGCCTGCCACACATCCCGGCCCACCTAGTGCCTTCAGCTGTGCCTGTGCCTCCGCGATAGACGAGACAGCCCTACCGTATCGTTCCCATTCCGACGGCTACACCTCGGACTTGCTTCTTGTGCCCCCAGCCACCCGTCCCACTGCCACAGTGAGCTCGTTTTTGCATAAAGCTGCTCCACCTCGTCGACCATTTCGACAACTTCCCTACACGGCAGCCCGAATTCCACGCAGCAGACCTGCAGCCCAGTGCCGTGTGCCGTGGTTTCACCGTCGCCAGCGGCTGACGCATCCCATCGTCTTCTACGGTAGCGGTTTCCGCAAGCCATCCCTTCGTCTGGACCCACTTGGCCAGCGCAGAGCCCATGTCGCCCTAACTCCCGCCGCGGGTGCATTTTCTGCAAGGACATTTTCCGGCCCGCTTCAACCCAACTTGCGCCACCACCAGTAGACCTTCCGACTGCAGCGCGCCTAGCTCGCCTCCTTTTCCTCGACTTCTACCGCCTGTTCCTTACGTCATCATCCTCATCCTTTGGCTCTCCTCGCCAATTGCGCAGTAGCGAGGCTTGACCGCCTGAGTTTGTTTCACCCGGAGTTTGTTTCACCCGCCCGGCGGCCTTCACGATCCTGACTGTGTCCTGGACTTGACCAACCTGTACAAACTTGTACATACTGCTTTTAGACAGCGTTAAGGAGCTCGTGTCGCAGAAAAACCGGTGTCGTCGCCGTCGGCGTCTTTGGCTGTGAGCGAAAAATCGCGCATCTCGGTGGACAGCTGAACCGCGCCTTAAGGAAATAGATTTTAACGCGACAGCGTTAAGGATTGATTGATGGATTGATTGATTCATTGATGTATTGTTCGATGGATGAATGAATTGATTGATTGATCATTCATTAATTGATCGATCGATTGATCGAATGATTGATCGTTTGATTGGTATATCGATTGATAGGTCGATCGATTGATTGATCGATTTATTATTTGATTGCTCGATTTTTTCTTTGTTACGGCGCGATCCGGGTATCCAGCGAGAAATGTGAGACAGCCGTCATTTCCTTTCATTAAAAGCAGTCGTTCATTTCATTTTGCTTCCCTTACGGCCCGGTTCGGGTGTCCGCTGAGATATGTGAGACAGGCGTCCTTTTCTTAAATTCTCCAACGGGCCACGCGTCGCGGTGAACATCGGGGAGCATCTGTAGCGGCGCTGGCATCGCCAGCAGCGCTGATGAAGACGAACTTTGCGCGACCTGCCTCGCGCAGAAAAGAACACAACGCTTTCGGCAACCAACCTGACCAGCAGCGTCAACAGCCCATTCCGCCCGCTCACCAGCCGCGGCTGTCGGGACTCCAATAAATGTGGACCACCCTCCACAAATGTATGAGCACAATTTTTGATAACTGCAGCTGGCAAATCATCTGGGCCGCTTGCAACGGATGGGTTCACATTACGCATTAACTTGCGAATACCTGCTATACTAAAGATAACTTCTGGCATCAGATCAGTACTTGTTGGAATCTGTAGAATTCGCGAGTGGGATGAAATAAATACTGACAAGAAATATTTACTAAAGGTCTCAGCCTTACATGCGTCATCTTCAATGAGCGTATCACCACTTTATATTGTTGGTACCAAGCAGTCATCTTTGCCGTGACTGCGAGCATGTTTCCATTATTGTTTCGAATGCAGTACCAACTTGTTTCCCAGTGAAGAAAAGTAAAAAGTTTCGCTGGTCCTGCTGACGATTTAAACTCAATCTTCAACCTTTTTAGTTCAGCCAGATTGCCAGGCCAACGCCTTTTTCTATGATTCAGATAGACTGGCTTTATTATTTTCGTTAAAGTGCGTAAATGGCTCTTGAACCATGGTTTGTTTTAGCTCTTGCAGGAGATATAGTTTGCGCGGGGATAAACATGTCTTGTAGCTGTAGAAGTTTTTCTTTTAAAATGGTTCACAACTGCTAAGAAAATTGCCATTGAAGCGATATCACGGATCGGATTCTTGAAGTGCCTTCACCTTCGTTAATTGAAGCGCACACTGAATGATTTGCATGAGTTGGAAAGAATCGCTCCGGGATCGTATCATAATAATTCCAACAATGTTAAAGCGCAGTTAGAAAAGCTTATTCCATAAAAATATCAGGGTGCTTTGATTAGGTCGCAAACGCGGCGGTTCGTAAACGAACAACCGTATCGCTGCGCGTTTAATGATGAAAGGCAGGCTGCTCTTTTTTTAGGGTGGCCTTCTCCGGGTGTTCTAAGTAGTGAGTTCTATAAACCCTTTTTGTCTAGCTTAGCACCTGCACTGTTTTCAGTGCAGCTTGTGACATGGGCATTTCGCCCCACGTTCTATGCTGGTCGCACCACACTAATCTCTAAATCACAGACGCAAAGCGGTTGAAAACTGTTGAAGGGCTCCGTCTGATGTCCTTATGTAACCTCTATTATGCTATATTTGCGAAGGCTCTTTCTTCTCGACTGCAGCTTGCGGCATTAGATTTATCAGGGCCACACCAAGTGTGCGGAATCAAAGGGCGTAGTACTGAAAACCATATCCATATCGCACGTTCCGTGTTAGACACAATGTCAGATGAGCGGAGTTAAGTGGCTATTATTCAGATTGATCTGGCAAAAGCTTTCGATAATATGCCTCATGATTTTTGTTTGCGGTATGAGAGAGTGCAAATATTGCTGATGTCTTGCTCAAATGCATGGAAATATAATACAAAGCGGCCACTGCAATGCTGACTCTTAATCAAAAGTCAACCGCACCTATTCTACATAAAACATCTGCTGGGCACTGCTGCACGCTATTATTTGCTTTATATCTTGAGCCCCTATTTTGTGATATCGTCAAGAACACAGCAATTCGTGGCTTCTCCGTATCGTAAAGGAAAATTACGATTTTTGCTTACGATGATGACTCTGGACTTTTCTGTTGTGATAAAAAGTGTGCGCTCGAGGTTTTGCAAACATCAGAAATTTTGTGATAGTTCGGGTGCGTCTCTTAACTTTCATTAATCAAAGGGTTCCAGTTGGGCCTCCGGCGTGCAAAACCAGGCTTTTTTGTCGGCATCAAGTTTGACTCCGAACTTACATTATTTTGAGGTTCCTTTGCATGGGTATCGTAAAAGTGGGCTTCACTGGGATTCTCTGATCTCGTTATTTAGGCGCCAAACCTACGCTTGGATGCACAGGGAGATGGCTCTATTTGCACGAGCACAAGTTTGCAATATCTTCTTGGTTTGTAAGCTTATCTATGTCATGCATATGTTGCATTCTGCAAGGAAAAAAGTACAGACAATGCATAGAATGTTTGTGACTTTTATGTTAAGTTCCCAATGTGAACCAATACGTCGAAACAATTTGTTTCTCCCTCTGGAGGCTGATTTAGCTGGTCTTCAGTAATTGTTTTGTGTTCAGATTTTTTCAAGGTTTTTTTATTTTTTAATAGAGCAAACCATCCCCTCCTCCTAGCTGTGTTGAACAGATGATTAAGTGCTCATTTGTCTGTTATGTTTTTGCCCACTGGTCATAGAAGTTAGGGGCGTTAAGTGGTTTTATGGGAGAAGTCATCGGCACATTCCATTTTCTCACTGTACAGTTTTTCTTAGAATTCCTATGCTGTCTATCCAGAAGAGATGACAAAAGTTCTCATTGAGACATTGTTCCCTGTACCGACGTTTTGGCAGCTTTACCTGTTCATTCTAGAGACAACGGTGTTAAAGCGGGTGCAACGGATGTGTGTTCAAGCGGCCGCAAATACTTTTTTTAAACTACACTGTCAACCTTACCTGTCAAAACGTGGATTCGTAAAAAACAGACTTTTTTTGCCTTGGTTTCTGTACAGTCCCTCGTGTCAGCAGCCAGAAACTATTTCATTCCATTTTATTTATTTTTTTCCTTTAAAGGCCCGTAGGCATTACATAAGAGAGGAGAAAAATCAAGAACATAACAGAGAAAGACTAAATGGATAAAAGAGAACAATAATAAAAACAGTATGTAACAGTTAAATGATGTTGTGACGCGTATACAATGCAAAGAGGAATGCATGGGGTGGAAACAGAAAAAAATTACATATGCAACACTCAATCAATAAAAGAGAAAAATAAAGTGCAAAAGGCATAACATTGTTTCGTTTTTTTGTCGTGATGCGGCGTTTTTTGGGGAAATTCTTCAACAGATTGTCAAAAATAACATTGATATTACGCCTTATATTGAAAGATTTTTACATACAGTGGAAGGGATTTCCTGGTGAACTTTTAGTGCTCATTGGACCCTTTAGCCTGTGGAAGAGCCGGGTGGACATACAATAGCCGGCTACAGCTTAAGAATGAAGGGGCAGATGCCCCCAGAGCAGTCCCTGAATCGAATGGCATAGACCATAGACTGCGGTTAATCCCCTTTCGTCTGCCAAGCACAGCGATGTCATGCTAAAAGTTCCAAGGAGAATATCTGCCGTCATGACAATCAGTTCTGCCCATGGTCTAGGGGGCCGCACTTGAGGGGATCTGTGGCTTTTTTCTTGAGCTGTGTTGTTCTATATTTTACTGTATGTTGAAGTGAATTAACAATGCATTCCGCACAAAATATATGCGCATTAGTAGACGTGCTGTTACATTACAAGTGAGATGGAATATCATTGCACATTCAAATGCCGACAGTGCTGCCGGCATTAACTGAAAATCTTTCATTAAGCAGGTTTAAGAAAACACTCAAGGGATTATTCTTAACGGAAGACTAGTGTGTTATGTTTTCATGTTTTTCTTCTTGTTTTCAATTTTATGTTCCATGTGCTTCAAGTTCGATAGTTTACATGTATTTTATGTTTGGAAGTGTTTTGTTAACATGTATTGCTAGCAGAAGTTGCTGCACTTATTCTTGTACTCTGTTTCCTGTACATATTCTTGCACTGTAAAAAAAAATATATATATATAATAAGGGGGTTGGGGGATACAGTTTCATCTAAGACATTTCTCTGCATGTAAACTCTGTTGAAACTCTGCATGAGTGTCAAACCGCTGCTTGCCACAGGGTGGCGTGACCTCGTCAGGCACTTTTCCGCCTTTTGTCACGTCCCCCAAGACAATAGTCTTGTATTATTGTCTTGAATAAAAAATGATTGATTGATTGATTGATATTGGCCTTTTAGACACGTGCTATGGAATGCGGGTAGTTTCACAGCAGTGAAACTTTTGTCTCAACTGAGAAAAAAGATACACCGCTACACAAATGCGATAAAACGCATTGGCACTTAAACAACTGTCATGGCCACGTAGCCATGGCAGCCAGGACTATTTAACTGCTGTGATTGCGCTAGTGAGGTAGGTGAGCGAATGAGTAGCCTATTGCAAAATGCAAAGAAATAATTTATGAGATACCAAGGATTGCAAAAATGAGCTAAGCACAGTAACGTTCTGCAATCCCTTTGATTTAGTGGGGACATTAATGAAGTTATTTTTTTTCTTTCAGAATTCCATGGTCCCATAGCGGCTGCGGTGGCTCAGTGGTTATGGTGCTTGGCTGCTAACCCGAAACACGCTGGTTCGATCCCTGTGCGGTGGTTGTAATTATTCGGAGCCCGCCACAACAGCGTCCCTCATAGCCTGAGTAGCTTTAAGACGTTAAACCCCAAAAACCAGACTCCCAGCTCCTTCTTTAAGCTGTCTTTTTTTATAATATAGTAGCAACCACCGAAGACGCTGCAGTTATGAAGTCACACTTACCTGGTATGTTTTCTAATCGTGGAATAGAATTTTCAAGACAGCTCCTGTATTGTACTAAGTAATTAAGGTTGTTCCTCACTACAGCCTTAAGAAAACCAAGTTCAGGAAGGGTGAAATCTCTCCGTCATCTACACTGAGAAGAAAAAAAATAAATATACACTGTTTATTTAAACAATACCAGTGAAATTCAAGGATAATATTTTAATACTGCAACATTAGCAAACAACACTCCGGCGGATTTGCAATGTCCACGGAATGTACGAAACGGTGCTTCATGCCCTTAAAATAGATACTCGCAAGTGGAACAAATCGACTGCATTGCCAAAAAAAGAGGGAAGAGGGGCATGGTAAGCTTTAGACAGAATTTTTTCTAGCAACTTTGATATCGCATCTTAGGAGGTAGCTCAACGCTACTATTTTTAATATAAATAACGGATCAAATTTTTGCACATGGCAGCAGGAACAAAAGGCAATAAAAATAAAATAAAGACATAAAATCCAGTATAGGCCCTTAATCAAAATAACAGACATAAAGTAGCACTGTACACTGTGCGATCAGTCGTGACCTCAAATGAAGTCTTAATTGGTTTTTGTGTCCTCTGTAAAGGAGCAAACTGTTTATTCCTTAATCATTCATTTCAGTTATAGTGCTTGCATTCAGCAGGAATGTATTCATAGGCAAGCTTCTGCATGAAGTTTTAAGGGATGACTCTGACCTGTAGTAAGCGACTTTCATACCTGCAAAAATATTGGAAAGCCGCTAAGGAAAACCAATACTAAAGTTACAAAGTGCCGAACAAAGCCTCTTCATATGGAATCATCGCAGGATGCAGCGGCCTTAAAATCATAGGTGGACAAATGCCCTTATTTTTATTTCTCCTCTCAAACCCTCACTTTTAAATTCATGGCCTTCTCTTACCCTCGCGCTCTCTATGAAAAGTTATCCGGCCATCTCTCACCGTCACTTTAAAAAATTTGCTGGCCCTCCCTCACCCTCACCCTCACATCATTCGCCCTCCCTGAGCCTCACTACCAGTCGTTTTAATATTAGTTGTTTTTTCGAGAGGGGAACTTCTGACGATATTACTCAGTAATAAACATTACAGTAATAAACATATACAGTAATAAGGCAAGCCCTCAAGGCACTATTGGACGGCTGGCCAGTTGCTTATATTGTTGTGTGTACGCGTATACG
>JARKHS020027388.1:0-69781 GCA_030143305.2 Amblyomma americanum | reverse complement strand
AAGGCGTGCTAACTCTCCTCTTCCCAGTGGAAACCTCAGTCACACCGTGAGGGAATGAAGGTTGGAGTGAAAGAAGAAAAAGAGAGAAAGAGGAGGAGAAGAACTTTAATGGAATGGGAGAGGTGTGCCTGGTTGTCGGCCTCGCATGCTACTCCAGGTGAGGGCGAAAGTAGTGAAGTGTAGAGAAGAGGATGATGAACAGAAAAGGAAAAGAGAAAATGAAAGGGTGAATGGTTAAATCACACTCAGGCGCTCACAAACACAGAGACACACACATAATTTTCAAAGAATGTCCACCAAACCCGTGTCTCTTATAAACGCTAAAAATGCTTTTGTGGGCTTGAGAATAACTACGGCCGCTTGGTAATCTTGAACGCGCAGTGACATCGCAGAACACTGAAAATTGAAAATTGGCTGTTTGGGAAAGGAAATGGCGCTGTAGCTGTCTCACATCTCGGCGGACGCCTGAACCACTCCGGAAGGTAAGTGTAAAGGAGGGACTGAGAGAAGAAAGGAGAAAAGAGGAGCCATAGGGGAGGGCTCCGGAATAATTTCGACCACCTGGGGATGGTTAACATACACTGACATTGGACAGCACACGAGTGCCTTTGCGCTTCACCTCCATCGAAATGCGGCCACCGCGGCTGCGCTCGAACCAGGGTACTCCAAATCAACAGCCGACCGTCCTAACACACTGAGCCACCGCAGCCGGTTCTCACAGCATATCATATGAGCGCATTTTGCGTTCCACCTAAATCCAAACGTGATCGCAGCGGTCGTGTTTTAACCAGGCAATCCTACTCGGTAGTGGAGAAGCCCTAAGCACTTATCCAGCGCTGCTTATAACCGCGAAAGCGTTTACTTTTCTCCTACGTAGCTTCTTCGCCGCGTGCGCCGTATGCGCAAGTTTGACCTTGAACCGAGGAGAAACCACGTGAGAGCTATGTTGTCGCTCAGTCGCCGCCACAGTCGCCGCCGCCACTGAAGCTGTAGGCTGTCGGCGTTCATTGTGTTCACAGACGATGCCGTTAAAAACATCCTTGCGCTGCTTGTTTTATGATCGCCCGTGAAATCTTTCCCCTCTTTCTTTGTTCCATGTAATATGAGCACAATAAGGAAATTCGTAGAATAGGTGCACTTGCATCTCTGAGGAAGGACGGTATAACTCGGAAACGTCGACATCTGCGTGAAGTGTTTGAAAAAATCAGGGAAGTGTTTTTTTCACTCCCAGGCACTGTTTATTAGTCATCCCTTCAGCGACACGAAACTGAAAAGAGGCTTGTCTTTAATTTTGGTTATTTATTTATAGCTGCGCGCACTGCTTTTGTGGTAAAGAGGGGCTGGACAAACATCGGCTTAAAAGCAAATATGTCAGAAATTACCATCGACTACTCACATTATTATCCACAAACAATTTTTGAACGTCATGCTTCATAAAGACTTACATTTAACCGTAAGTTTAGCTGGATTTACCAAAAAATACTAGCCGTAATCTGTGAAACAAATTAGTTTTTTTAACATTGGTTACTGTTCGCGTCCATCCCTTGTGAATATGGGCAAGGCCGAGAATAAGGTGCCTTGGCCACAGGGCTAAGATGCTTACCCCATGAATCTGGGGTCCCGTCCACTGCGACATAAATTTTCTGTGCTCATACACAAAAATCCTCGTCCACAGCACTGTCACCACACTTTAGGGGCACGTGGCTTGTAGAACGTGATCCGCAGCAGCCACTATGGCTTGCTTGACCGCTGGCATAGAGCCTCTGGTCTTCAGAAATACACGTTACTTGCATATGTATGTGAACAGTGGTTTCTTTATTGACGATTCTTGCTGTTGGAATATTTTTTCAGTAACTGTGGCTCCCAGGCAGTGTGCATTATTGCCATGTGCCTCTCACAGCTTGACAAGCTCTTTAGCATAATCTATTTCTTAAGCCTGATAGCGCATCTCTCTTTCCTTGGTGTTCACGATTTTTACCAATTGCGCTAAGCACAGCGCTCGGACTGCTCACCACGGAAGTGAGAACGTTATGCTTGCCGTGCGCCTAAATGGCTATTGCGCGCTCAGGAATGCTGGTCTTTTTATTCAAATTGATTATTCTGGCTCCCGGGCACCCTTGCTTTGCGATTTTACGTAGCGTCCTGATGCATCGTGCTTATCTTTAATTGCTCTGTTTCATGATCATTGGGATCACCACTCGAATGCGGCATTGTCGCCTTTGTTTTCTAGTATGGCGCGTCCGGAACCTCTGGGCAGAAACGCGACATATAATTCACAATTCTAGACCTTTAGGTATGGTTTTGGGATGCGGGTAGTCTGTTGTCGACGTCTGTCGCATAACGTTGGTGCAATTGCTAGCGCCGACTTGTTCTCTTATAAGCCACTGATCCGCTTGTGAATAGATGCTTGGAGAAGCGATCGGCCGACTTCAAAGTTCTCCGGTGTCCGGCACCACCCGTGAAAGATGCAGAATGCTCAACAGTCAAGGGCTCGCATTGCACTGTACATTTCCCAATATCCGGACGGAAAGGGACATTGTGGTGCAAAGGGGCATGATGCATCTCGTGCACGGTTTGCTACGTTTAGGTCATATGTAGACAGCTGGATATTCAACAACCACTCTGCTTTTTTAATCGTGACTAGAACTTATTAGTAGCTTACATATGAGTGTTAACATAGTTAACGGTTGTACGTATTATATTTGATGTGCCAAAAAGTTCAATTTACATATATTTATTTTAGAATTTATTCCCAAGATTTTCTGCTGCCTGATCTATGAAAATCACGTAACGAACGCCAAAGAATTAAAATTTTTGTTTTTCAAGCTTCATGAATGATTTATTTAGCCTTTCCTTAAATAATATCAAAATATGTATGCCGTGGTATTCTCTGTATTTTTTTCTTCGCCAGCCGTCTCTTATTCCTTCAGCTGCTGACACAAAGAACCAAGTAAGCGCTTGTTTTCGAAAACGGCGAAGCAGTGTGGCTGCTCTGTGCAGCAGGACGTTATAACGGCAGAAGAAAAACATGCATTGAATAATTAAAATCTCGTGGTCACATGTGACGTGATTGAACACCCACGCCATGCGGGAGGCCAAAGAACGGTGTACGTAGAAAACTTCCGCAGCGATAGGTCGAATATTGAGCCCAACTAATATGCACAAGGAAATTCCTCCAGCAGAATCTCGCGGCGATTGTGTTCTGGGAGCAGTTGTTCCTCGAAAGGCACATAAAATGTAAGTGAAGGCAGCTGCAAGCCATAGTTATACGGCCGGAAAATGTCAGCTGCAGAGTGAGAACAAAGATTAGCGAAAAACATGCGCGCACACGGAACCCATGAGAACCGCTGGCAACCACGCTACACGGTCATCATTTCGGGACAAATCACACCATGCACAGCAACATGCATCAAACTGCGTTGAGTTCATAAGGAATACGGGCCAATTGAGAGCCATGTGACCTCACGTACCTTTCTCCTCTTTGTGATGTAACATCACGAAAGCTTCACGTTCAGCTGCCGCTTTACAATGGGTTTACGCAGATTATTGAATGCTGTTACTGATTTGTACTAGTCTAAAAGTTTCAATCGCTGTTCCTTCATTGCATTTGTCTTAAACAACGAGGAGGGGAACAAAGTGCATTGTTATGAAGATTGAAGGATTAGTTTAATACGATGTGTCTCAGAAATCAGACAAAATGTGATAAGCGCTAAATGGTAACGATATTTTTGAAAGAACTGTGACATCAAACAAGGCCAGAACTCGTCTCGGCGGTGGCGTTTGGAGGGAGCCGAAATCCTAGAGGCCGGTGGACAGTGAAATGTTGGTGTACTTTTAATAACCTCTGCTCGTAGATCTTATCCTGAGGCCTTCATAGTAAGGTTTTCATGGCCTGGGTCGCTATGGGACATTAAATGACATTAGGAAAGCCTTCATCATCCCACTCCGTGCTCATATCTCATTATAGCGTAAGCTGGGAGGTCATATTTTCCCTCCTTGCAGGTCGGTCCTTCAAAAAGCTGTATTCAAAACATTTTTTCGCGAAACAACGGACTTAGCAATGTCTCATACTGTTTACACACGCCACTTGTCTTCCAGCTGTGTTTTGGGGACTCGTTGGCTTGCAGAAGGTTGCACAAAAAATTTATTACGGTGAAATCGGCATTTGAGAAATAATCTTTCCACGGGGACGTCCCCTTACAAAAAGTTCTTGAATATAACTCCCGATAACTATTTAATGCCTAAACATTTTAGTGTGCACTTACGCTGCAACGCAGGAATGTGTTGTATCATTTTGCCTATAGCAAAAATTCTGCCACCCTGGCCGGGGTTTCGTCTTAGAAACCAGACCGAAGCACTTCACCCTCCTAATCCCATTTTCTAAGGCGCAACTTCATGTCGGAGCCTAGAACCGTCATTGATTACTGTTCGGGTAGAGTCTAACTGTCTGCTTTTTGAAGAGGTCGCCGATGAAAGCTGTTCGTTCTATTATTAGGGAGGTGCCTAGATGGCGACACATTGCTAAAAACGTGATCGCTTGCTTATTCCTTGTGTGCTGTGTGAAACGGATACTTTTTTTTTAAACTCTCGTAATTTTCCACAGCTAAGGCGTGCCAGTGCCGTCTGGTGCTTTCGGCTTTTCACTTGAGTTGAACGACGGTGCTCTTTTACAAGTTGGAAATTTCACTTACTCGGTGGTCCGGTCACTTCTACGGATGTTTGCAACATTCGATTTTTTTTTTACCCGGATGTTCAGAAACAGTCAAGGCGCCCTGGCTCAAGTTAATACGCATATACTGCTCCTAAGAGGCCTCTCGACGGCGTTTTCTCTACTTTCACCAAAAGCTGATGTAGTTGCCTTACCATTTATGAATTCTACTTTCCTTCTGAGACCATGAGCGACATACGGCTTGAGTCAGTCTTTGACTACTTGTAAACTTTGCCTGTGGCCCTAACGACTAATTCGCCTTCATAATATAGCATATCGTAATGAGAAACCTGAAGGGCGTAAGTAGCTACCCACGTCGTGCGCCATTAACGGCTTTAGTATGAAGCATATTTTATTATTGCTATAGGTGCGTTTACACAAGTTTTGACAACTTGCGCAAAATTTGAGGATTGTGTAGCCCGAAGCGCATAATTATGTTAAAAATTGCTTCCAGCTGTGCACTAGCTCAAACTCTATCATTTTTTTTTCGCCTCGGTGTACCGCATGCGCTGCAGTTTAGAAACACTGTTTCACTGTCTCAAGCCGTTTAATCACTCATCGCCGAATGCAAGGTCTTGTCTCCGGCGGCCACCCCTTACCGGAGTCATACTAGCGCTCGTCATGTGTTCCTGTGACTTTTGTCCCCAGATTTTTTGCTGTCATCCCAAAGAATTTATTACCAACTCTCCCGTTTAGCAATTGTATCAAACTAGTGGGTTCACCAAACACTTGAGGGGCATCATCGGAGTTATAATAACGTCATATCGGAGTGAAAATTTCAGTGAGCGATGTATTTTAATGTCGCACGTACAATTATAGTCCTACGGCGAGATCTGCGACTTCATCTCTGCTGTTTTTCAACTGCATGTGTTCCGCCGTTCTCTGGGATTGACATGATTCCAAAGTGCACTCCGCATATTTTTCTCGTGATGGGAAACACACCGAAGGAATCCGACAGATGGCTTGCCATATGACATCAGGATCCCAAGCACAAAAAAAAAATTGGCAGGGCAATAAAACAAATGGTGGCATGCTTTTCCGCCAGAATTATTGTTACGCTTTGGATATGGAATTTCACAGACCTCTCCGCAAACTTGAGTAGACAGTCGCTGAGAAATACATGGTTTGTCCACCTCACTTCCCAACTTCACATCCGTGACCGCGTTAACGACTCCGAAACGGCTGGAAAGCTTGTGTATTCGTGTTAGCAACCTGCCAAAATTGCCCTAACTACAAGATAATATAAGAATATATGGCTGTGACCTGTCAAAAACAAATCTGGTTCTTTGGATTTCTCTGCCTTGTGACAACTTTTAAATCAGCAGACGGGGAGATGCTTGAAGGGTAGTCTGGGTGACGACCGCAACAATGCTGACAGTGCAGACTCCCGTAACATCGCAATGCATTGTCGCGATTGCCAATGCATTCCGGTGTTTAAAATACGCCAAATTGTAGTGAAACTAAACATAACATTTGCAGAGAGATAAAGGATAAGAGAGAAGACGTATGGTATCTGCTGCGTAAGTACTGCACTCATATATATCTCCGACCGATAGAAATACCGGTTCTTTCATTGAATATTTTTTTCGGTTCAATTTAATTCTTTATTCACCAGAAAATTGGACGGTCTCCAGGGCTAAAAGTCGCTGCCTACAACTTGACTGGGGCCCTGGAGCCGTTTACAAAGCGGCAGCTGACATTGGTAGCAGAGTACGCTAACATTAATTACAAACACTGAGTAGCAGAAGGCATCAGAAAATACAGATCTGCTGCCTGATTTATCACAACAATAGATTCTTATCAATTACAATTGAGAAAAGTGTACTCGTAGCTCTTTTGGGGATTTTAAGGCTACCTGTTTGTGTTGATTTAATAAGACCGGCATATTGTGTTTTAATGATTGCAATTTGTACTGAGTGCGAAAGTATGGGACTAACCAGGGTTCGGAAATTCGAGTTAAAGAAGGAGTAGCTCTTGGTTGCAGCAATGCCATCGAACGAAGGAAACTCTGGCTGTCATGCTAAGAAAAATAGAAAGCATGTAGCAATCGGTGTTCATAGTGATAGCCAAACTGATAATTTTGTATTTTGCAAAGAGATGTCTTGTCGTAGAGTGATGATCAATATTGGCTGAGTAGCGAAGGTACCTTTTTTGCAGAACAATTATCTTCACAATATTTGCTCTTGTGGTGCTTGCCCACACCAAACTGCAGTAGCTCATGTGCGGGGCGAATAATGCGTTATATAACTGAAGTTTAACTTCTTGCGGCAGAACAGTACGACCATCGCGACATAGCTCCAGTCACTGAAGAGATTTTCCTTGCAACATAGTTGACATGAGTGTCCCAACTCAAATGGCAAGAAAAATAGACACCGAGAATTTTGTGAGTATCAACAAGGTCAATATTTTTATCTTGAATCATTAGGGAATTTTCTAGAAAGAATTTCTTGTTTCTGGCTCGAAATAAAATAGCTTTCGTTTTATGGGTGTTTATTTCTATACGATTCAATTTGGACCAGACAGACAATTTTTCAAGTACATCATTACAATGTGACACAAGGGCATTGGGATCATTACCAGAAATAAGCACAGTACTGTCATCAGCATATATAATGAATTGAACACTGTTGTCAATATGAACTATGTCATTTATCTATAAGTTAAAAAGAACCGGGCCTAATACACTCCCCTGTGGTACACCACAAGATATTGGAAGTAAGGATGACTGGTGGTTGCTAATGCAGACACACTGGCTTTTATTGCTGAGGTACGAGTTAAGCAAATCATGAGATTTTCCACGGATGCCATATGAAGTGAGTTTTTAAGAAGTATGTTATGGTCGAGACAGTCAAAAGCTTTGCTGAAATCAACAAAAAGACCGAGCGTATATGTTTCCTTTATTAATGTTCTGTAGTATATTTTTGTTTATTGCAAGCAGCGCCGTTTCCGTAGATTTACCTTTTCTAAATTCAAACTGACAATCGGTCAGCGCCCTTGTTTTACCTAAGAAATTTATTAGGCGTGAGTAAATGATCTTTTCTAGTCCTTTGGAGAAAACAGGTAATATAGAAATCGGTCGATAATTAGTTGCTTCATTTCTGTTTCGACCTTTAAAGATTACAGCAACTCTTGCTCACTTCATGCCCTCAGGAAAGGTACAAGATACTATTGCTAAATTAGATATATAAGACAGTTGTGGACACAGAAATTCAATCGCGTACTTTATTGGTTTTATTTGTATGTTTTCATAATCATGGGCCTTGCAGTTTTTTAAGCATAAAAATGTCCTGTGTACCTCAGTTTCGTCAGTAGGGCGAATGAAGATGGTTTCAGGGGTACAGATGCTAATTTTGGGCAATGTTGTTAAGCGGTCTAATGCTGAAATGTTGGTGCGAACAGTATTGCTACGATCTTTGTGCTTTTGTATTATATGTGTTGGGAAGCTCGAGCATACTTATACGAGTAGTGCGAAAACTACAAGCCTGTTGTTAGTTATGCGCCATGTTGTGTTCCTTTCTTCTTCTCACTCCGGTCTCTTCTTGGGCCTTATGCCGCTGCGCGGCCGCACCAAGAAACTTTTGTGCACGTACGAATGCTCTTTTGTTATTGCTAAAGAGGAAGTACTCTTTATGTAGTTAGCACCATAAAATTAGGGTCAAGGTATCAGAAAGACACAACAAGAGCGCTTATTCTTATTCAACGCGAGTTCAATGAGATTCATACGCTCAACTTTGCACCTTACTACTGAACAATTACTTACTAATTCCAAAGTTGAAACCTCATTCCTATATAAGGATTGGGAATGCCATTAGCGTTTTTTTTTTGCACATGAAATAAAGAAGTTCAACTGAATACTTGTCAAGTTATGTTCAAGAGCAGCGTTTTTTCGCGGGCATATTTTGTAAATACTCATACTGCTTGAAGTTTGTTTTATCGGAAATTAGAACTAGAAATTATTGAATATGTCAGATTGAAAAAAAATACCCCCTGGATTCGTGAAGAAAAAGAGAAGGGAACTCGCTTATGAAACAGGTTATTGTAAATTTGGGCACTCTGGAAATAACTGTGTTTGTTTTAGCAGCGGAAACAGTCCTAATCCTAGGAAAACTATTCAAGCGCTTTTAGTTTCTTCTGTTGCCCCACAAAGTAGCATAGGGTTGAGCAACGCAAATTGACGACGAATATTGTATATTTCATGCACTGATGAATTAGGGATCGACTTAAAAACTGTTAGGCTGGAGCTCTCGAACAATTTCGAAAGAGTGATTCTGGAGCCAGCACCATAAACATCCCCCCACACCAGGTAACTTGAAAGCTTAGTTTTCACTCGATTATGAAAGAAAAAGTTCGCATTAAGTTAAACAGTGCTTGCCCCTGGCAGCAGACACATGACGCCAGTTGGTGATATTCAGAAAAGCTGTGCATGTTCCGGAACGAACTGTCTGACAAACGACTAAACTTTGGAAGTGTCTGTGTTCATTGCCCGTTCGAGGGCAAAGAACAACCTTTTCTGAACTTCCGAAAGCTATGCTTCTTGGGGCATCACTTACCTAGCTTATAAGAGACTTTGATTACGACAGGAGGATACTAATTATTTATTCTCCAGTTCCAAAAAAGAAAACAACAATGCCTTCAGCAACAAGACCATTAGGAGCACAATGGGTGGCTTCTAACAAGTGTTGAGCACAACGATCTTTGTAGTAAAATATAAGGCACATCCTATCTGTTCCAAAATATTCAGTACGCAGTTGGAGAGATATATGATTTCAACTCAATTTAGAAGCAGTTGGCGGCACATCCTCTCTGTTCCAAAATAGTCATTACGCAGTTGGAGAAATATATGATTTCCACTCAATTTGCAAGCAGTTGGCGGAACAAGAGACGTTACACACGATTAGAAATATGAGAAATATACCAAACTTGCCTATAATAAGGTGTATAACGCATTTAATAACTGAATATAGGGATCGCCACTGTAAAGCGAATTCTCTAAATTCATTTCAAGGTTTTGCTTCGTTAAACAAGCTCGCTCTTTCCACGCAGCAAAACCAGTATAAATCAATATGATATACGCGGTAACTACGTGTCCATCACTGGCACATTTTGAAGTTCACAGTCGCTTGCTCAGTTTTACCAATTTCTCCGTAATTTGATTGCCTCTCTATTCATTCCTTTAACCTAAAAAAATCCAAAACTGAACTGCTAGGCTTGGAGTTAATATTATAGGTATAATATCTCTTACTAAGTGCTTTGCAATAAGAGGCAAGGAATTGTTATTAAGAAATTTAAAAATAAGAAACTTGTGAGTGTGCTTTGAAAATACTCCCAACTGTAGTAGCTACCTTGTGGAGGTTACTGAACGATATCGGCTTCAAGTTGGAAAAAACGAAAGCGAACTCTCCCACTCATCGAGCAATCCGACATCGTAGACTGGAGGCGCCGCTATCTTAACAAAGTGCCTTTTTATAAAGAATTGAACACTTCTTTGTGCCCGTGTATTGAGTGGTTCACCTGAAGTTGAGAATTGTTTTTGTACGAGCACTCACCAGTCTTTAAAAACACCATTTCAAGCATGTAAAGCAAGTAAGCATGCAAGCAGTTTTGAGCAAGAGAATTTTTGTGCACTGTTCTCTTTGCTGTAAAATTGAACGACCGTACAACCATTGTGAGCCATTCACTTGATATGCGTAGAAAATGCTAAATATACCATTCGATAATCGACAGGACCAGTTTCTAAACCCTTTTAAGTTGTGGAAGCGGCGAAAAACAATAGTAGATTACGATCGAGAACATCCGACATCTGGACTTACAAAAATAAAATTAAATATATAACAGTGGATGTCAAAAATTAAGTGCCAGAAACAGAGTTAATCACGCTGCGCCTACACCTCATTGTTGTGTAAGGAGGCCGAAATTTCACTCGTTTACATTGTTACCGCGAGAGGACGACGACGAGCTACCGTTAAGAGAACGAACCGCGAGCTTCGTCAACCTCATCGTGCGCTTTCTTCACAAGTCATGGAACCTCGTTGTCTGCTTCTCACGGTAACAATATCAACTACAGCAGCAAGTACGCTTATATAGGACACCACTTGTTGCGTTCGATGGCCTGCGCAGCGGAATCTCTGCTCAGGGCCTAAATGCGCAGCTTACAACAATGACCACTTCGCCGCACTAGCTCGCATACATAACCCAACCAGTCCGACACCTGATACAAAACATTACTGCGAACAGAAGCACTTCAAGGAATTTTCCTTGTGAGAACAGCTCAAAGTGAAAACCTCCCGAATGAGACGCTCCACACTAAGAAGCCGCCGAGTGCACCGATCAATGCCGGGTTTCCGCTAGCCGCGGCTGCTCCCGATAATAGACGCCACACTGAATTCTATCACTAAGCAATTAATGATTCATTGCGTTCCTCATGCAAAACAGTCACTGAACGCCCGAGAACAGCATCTCGCAATCATGACCGTCGCCAATGCACTGCACGACATTTTCCCTTCGAAACAAGTTAGTAGCACTGTGTTTCTCAACGTAGGCATTACAGTTTGAAAAAAAAAACGGCCAGTTTTATATAGCTCACATTTCGGCTTTCTATCTTGTGATCCTTTTAGAAAAATATAAAAAATTTCGATGAAAAAAAAAAGCATGGCCGGCAGTCGAACCTTGGCCCCTCATATAATGAAGACAGGCGCGGGCTTCGTACTACTAAGCCACAACGCGAGGCGGACGGGTACATTTTGTTTGTTTTTTGCAGCGGACTTCTTTCGCACCTTCGGCAGCGTTGACTGCTGAGTATGAAATGGAGTATAGCGATGCAAGAGGGAAAGTCAGAAAGTTGGAGGAGGAGGGTACGGTAGGGGCAGGCGTGCAGATTCGCATACACTTTGAGCCGGCAGTTGCCAAATGACTTTCTTAACGCGTTCCCAAATAGAGATCCTACTTATAACATACATCACAACTCCCTGCGAATTGCTGAAGATGCGGTCAGAGGTAGATGCTCCACCAATCGAATCATTTAAAACGGCATAGATTGTACAGATTGTGAAGAACGACGCATTACCTAGGCGTGGTGCAGCGATTCCTTGAGCAAAGACTGTCGTCGTCCTGGCTTTCGCACACTAGTCTGGCTTTTTATGTTCGAAACAGCGTAATATATGCCAAATTTATGCTAGTGGCGGATGAAGTCAATCATGCATTAACAGTTGAAGCGCCAACCAGCTCGCTAAATGGGCGTCTAAGGAGGCTCTTTTTGAGTATAGGGCCGTTAATCACGAAAGGGGCACATGGTCTTCTCAGACTTGCTTGCTATGCGCATCTTGCTTCACTCGAAACGAAGAGGTTTTTTAATGTAGTAGCTTAAGGAGTCCTTGTCGCATAAAATCCGCTGTCGCCTTCGGCATCGTCGGCGTTCTTGACCTCAGCGAACAATCCATGCAAATTCCGAGAAACAATCTTGGAGGCTGGTGAGCCACCCAGACAATGTGAACTTGATGCTTCATCACCACCTGCCCACAGGATTATCAGCAAGCTGCCCGAAGTTGGAGGTGGCTGTTAAATCAGCGATTTATCGCTAGAGGTTGCTCGGCAAGAGGAACCGGTCTCGCATAAACACCACCGGTGGCAGCGCCTGCCATCTCAGGGCAGTGGCGCATCGCTTAAATGCTGCACCACTTGGCCAGCAGTGAGAGTTGAGAATGACCAATTAAGTTGTAAACTTGGAAGCGCAAAAACCCGGACGACGGACAGAGTAAGGGAACACAAAAAACAGGTTCACGAGCGCTACTACCAACTGTTTATTCATGCTGAGGTACAGGAGTTATATAGGAACAGAATTGTCGAGCATGCGCGTGGAAAAGGCACACTAACCGCACAATCACACAAACCGCACATCAGACATGCGCTCAAGTTAATAAAAGAAAAATCTAAAAAGGCACATTCCGATGAATAAACGCGTACAGACCTGTCACTGACACAACGATCGGACAGCTTTCGGATATAATAAGCCTCTAGAACGAGCCTAGCCTTATCATTGCCGCTCTTGCCTAGAACCGTGGTTTTCTCCAACCTTGCCCTATATATTTTCCTATATATTTTCTCCAACCTTGTTCCTATATAACTCCTGTACCTCAGCATGAATAAACTGTTGGTAGTAGCGCTCGTGAACCTGTTTTTTGTGTTCCCTTACTCTGTCCGTCGTCTGGTTTTTTGCGCTTCCAAGTTTACAACATGCATCACCAACTAGCCCGGCAGCTTGCTCTCCTGGACCAATTAAGTATTTATGGGCATTAACACATTAAGGAACCCCGACATACTCAGAACCAGGGGCTCCAGTCTCCCCTAAAATTTTTTGTGGCTTCAGGGTACTTTTTCCAACAATGAGACCAGCAGCTGCAAATTGATTTGAAGGCAAAACGCTAAGGCGGCCGTGTGCTGTGCGATGTCCGTGCACGTGAAAGATCCCCAGGTGGTCGAAATTATTTCTTCAAATCATTTTGCAGCTGCTAGTCTCAGTGTTAGAAAAAGAAACGTGAAGCCTAAAAAAATGTAAGGGAGACTTGAGCTCCGCGTTAAGAGTATGATAGGATACCATAATGTGTTAAAGCCCATATTTGCTCAATTGGTAATTCTGCACTTTTACTGCTTGCCAAGTGGTGCAGCGCCTAAGCGATGCGTCACTGCCCTGAGACGGCAAGCACTCCCACCGGTGGTGCTTATGAGGCTGCGTTTTTATGGAGGCAAAACGCTAAGGCGCCCATGTGGTGTGCGATGTCAGTGCACGTTAAAGATCCCCAGATGGTCGAAATTATTCCGGAGCCCTCCACTACGGCACCTCTTTCTTCCTTTCTTCTTTCGCTACCACCTTCATCCCTTCCCTTACGGCGCGGTTCAGGTGTGCAATGATATATGAGACAGATGCTGCGCCATTTCCCTTCCATAAAAAAGCAATTATTATTGTTATTATTAAAATGATTCGTTTTCAGGAAATGAAAGGCGTGCTGACTGTCTCACACACTAGTGGACACCTCAGCCACATCGTGAGAGAAGGAACGTTGGAGTGAATGAAGAAATAGAAAGAGAGAGAGGTGCCGTAGTTGAAGGCTCCACTTTACTTACGACCACTAGGGTATCTTGAACGCGCAATGACATCGCACAGTATGCGAGCTCCTTTCGCCTTTCACCTTCATTGAAACGCCGCCCCAGCGGCCCGGTTGGAACCAAGGAATCCGACTCAGTAGTTGAGTGAATTATTCCGAAGCTGCTCTCACTGCTTGACAAGCCCTTTATCACCATATCTTTAATTTGCCGGACAGCGCTGCTCTATTTATTTGTTGTTCATGTTTTCTGCTAATTGCACAAGGCACAGCGCTCAGAGTAGTCACCGCGCATGTCTGGAAGTTATGCTTTCCGAGCGGCTAAATGGTATTCCGTGCTGAAGAATGTAGTGTTTTTATTTAAATTGGTATTTTCTTGCTTTCGAGTTCCATTTCTTTCGCTCCTACGCAGCGTCCAGAAGCGCCGTGCACTTTCCGGCAATGTTGGGAAGCTTTTATTTTCTTGGTTTGTTTCATGATCATTGGGCGTCGTCGCTCAAACACGGCATTGTCAGTTTTTGTTTGCTGACATGAAGCGACCGGTGCGTCTGAGAAGAAAAGGAAGATACGTCACATTTCTTGATTTTTCGGTTTCGTTATGAATTGTGGGTAACTTGCTGTCGACGCCCGTTGCATTCCGTGAATGCTAGCCCAGATTTGGTTTCCTTTACTCCACCGATCCGCTCAATGAATAAATGCTTGGAGAAGCGCTTTGCCGCCTCTCTGCCTCTGCTGTGTCCGGCTCCGCCAGTGACAAATGCGGAATACTCTGTCGTGAAAATTTAGCACTGCTCTGAGCATTCCGCTATATCAGGACGAAAAGGAACTCATTGCTGAAAAGGGGGATAAACCCCTGTTGTGCAAGGCCTTATACATTTAGTACCTCTCTACACAGCTGGATATATCAGGACCTTGAAGCTTTTTTTTTTATCGTGATTATATCTTAATATTACCTTGTTATTTAGCAGTCCACGTAGCTAACTGTTATACGGGATATGGCTGATGTTCCGGAAATTCTAATTTACATCCCATATTTATTTTATGCTTTATTCCTGAGCTTCTCTATTGCATGAGCCATGAAAATGCAAAGACCGAAATGCAAAGGGACTGATAATTCAAATGTTCAGAACTCATGAATGATTCAAGTATTCTTTCCTTAAGGTATAAGGACATCTGTTTGTCGTAGAAGACTTCACTAATATTTTCATCGCCAGCCGTCTCCGTCCTCTTCAGATGCAGATAGAAAGAAACCAGCAAACGCTTGTTTTCGAAAACTGTGTTTTCGAAAGAACAGTGCTGTGCAAACTTTCCGGCGCGATCCGCCGAATAGTGAGCTTGACTAAGATGCAGAAGGGAATGCCTCCACTGGAAACGAGCATCGATCGTGTTCTGGAAACAGCTGTTTCCCGAAAGGCGCCTCAAATATTCTGTCTCGAGCTGTGCGTACTTTGCCTATTTTTTATGACTGGCTCCAATGCTTTTATCAACGTTTTCCTGCTTCTTGGGTGAAGTTAATTATTCAACTTGATTGGAATTTGTTCTATCCCTGCGCATGAGCACTTGAGAATATTTGCTTCCGCCTTTTCCCAGTTAGGACTGGTTATTTCTAAGCTTTTTTCTGTTGCGCTTCCTGTGTTGCTCCCTCATTAAGTGATATTACCTTATCGTCGTGCCTAAATGACTTAGCTATAGCTGAAATGATGTAGTTGAGAGTGTCGACTCTCTCCAAACATTGCCTTCAGCATTTTGAATCTGTTCCTGCTTTCGTTCATTTGTTTTACACAGCTAGCTTATATGGATCTAGATTCTTCTTTACCCCACTTCAGTTGAATCGCAAACTTCAGCCATCCAGCGATCTAATGACTTCGTTGTTCAGCCCGGACGACGACCTGTACTTGCTGCTTCCTTTTTCGATAAGATTACATTCTTGCGCCACTTTTTCTTCGGATAAATTCATCTTCTTTACTTCTCTGTGCTCCCTTCAAATCGCCCGTCGTTGTTCGATCCCTAATTTCCTTTTCCACCAGCTTCGTCGCGTCCTCTTTCCTCTCCAGCGGTTTACTCTATCCTTTTACTTGCTTCATTTGTGCACAGGTCTCTAGTTGTAACTAAATATAATCCTATTTTTCTTTTGGGTGTTCCTCTATTGATTGCTCAATGCTGGCTGCTATTAGCTCTATTTCTTCGTTGTTTAATTTTGGTTTCTGTCTTTCACTTCTCTGCATTGCTCTTTTGTCAGGTCTCCCAACAGTCGTCTAATAAACTTATCATCATTTCCCAGGCTGCACTTGCCCTCTTCGCATATTTCTATTATTAGGAGCTTGCTATAGATCCCATCCTACATTAGTCAGTAGTCAATGGTCGTCTGCCTGTTACGGGATTTCCACGTGTTTTGTCGCTCGAATTGAGTTTCTCTATTTACAATAACTAGGTTGGGTCGCTCACAGAAGTCTAGCATTAAATTTCCTTTACAATCTGTGTATGCATCCGGATCCTCGATGTGGCCATTCATGTCACCCAATAGAATATCGGCACTGTCTCCAAGCTGCTTTATGTCGCCACGGAGGCCCTTAACTGATCATTGTTAACCCTAAATTCTTGTTAAACTAACCCTAGTCATGTACTTTTACCGGCAAATGTATCTGGTGCCCATATTTGTTCTTTGCGAGTTGATTTTATTTGTAAATTTGTTCCTTGATGTATCAGCATACAAACCCCTTCTCCGTTCTTCTCCGTTGCCGTTCTACTCCTCCTTTTCCAGATGTAGCTGGCAATAAACGGCGGATCTACTAGATCCCTGAGATGTGTCTCGCATAGCGCGAGCACGCCTACTTCTTAGTCCTTAAACTGCTGTTCTATATCGAACCATTTCACTGTCGTTCTACCTTCTTAAATTTTTATGTAACTGTGACTGAGTGTAGTGTCAGAAGCTAGCGCCACCATGCGGAAAGCCGAAAAACACAGTGGTTCCGGGCGATCAATATGACAGCGGCCGACATGGCTGGCATCTCAAAGTAGAGGAGGCGTTGCATCATTAAAGATAAGAAAACCTGCGGTTAAATTCATGTGTCTATGAACCTTTAATCACAAATAAGCCAGCAAGTAAATGTTTAGAAATACCAAGAATGTTCATTGATATCATATGATCTTATGAGCGCCTGCTTTGTACTTTCTTATAGAACAGGCTATTTAGCATTTTCTTCTAACAGCGGGGACCTTAATAATTCTCAGTTCAGAACTCACAACATGCTTTCCTCTTTCATTTCCTAAGTTTTCAAACACAGCTTTCCCGAAGAACTTCTATAGAGAGCGAGGTATAAAATGAACTGCAAATATCCTTATGAAGCATGGTACTCCTGGTATGCACTGACGAGATAGAAAAGTTCATATATTTTATCCAAATACAGCGAAAATACCGTTAGCATCCGGAACATTTACTCCCAAAGAAAACATATCACGCCAAATGCTATTACAAACGAGTACATTTCGTATAGTGCAACATTGACGTGGATGCTAGCACGTCAACAAGCAGCAATAAGGGCAGTGTGCTACCTTTTCACATTCGACTTCGACACGACCCTGTTGAAAAATCTTGTATCGCGGCAAATCAGATTTTACTGGATATATCGGTTTCATATCGGGCTGGTATTGGTCCCAAACCTGACAGAACAGTCCGGTATGGAACACAAACCGGACAGACCAGTCCAGTATGGAACTCAAACCGAACTGAACATGCCCGGTTTGAAGCTCATACGGGACAAACTGGTTCGGTACAGAGCTCAAACCGGACAGACCTGTCCGGTACGGACATCAAACCGGAGAGACCAGTCCAATACGGTGCTCAAACCGGACAGACCAGTCCGGTCCGGACGTCAAACCGGACAGACCAGTCTGGTTCAGAATGCAAATCTGACAAATAGTTCAGAGTGCAAATCGGACATACCAGACCTGTACTCAGAGAGATGTGCCGCGGGGTTTTGGCATTTGGTCGGCTGATTAACTGTCGTACACCTATGAGAGGGAAGGGGGGGATCAGCGTGCGCATATGCGCGATAGCACATACACGGTTTTGTTGATTGTTTCTTTTTTATTCCGAAAACACACCCGGAACACTTCCTATTTTAAGAGGCGCGTTTATCGAGCAAGGAACTGCCCAGGGAGAAAGAGAACCATCAAAAGCTGGCGCGTAGCATGCAGCGGCGCGTAATCAAACACTGCGCGCAATGCCGTGCTGCCTTATCAACACCATGTGCTCGCGCGCTGTTGGATTTCGCTTTCGTGGAGCGCGCCGCGATGCGGACGCCATGTTTGCCGGCTGACGCTGGACGGGTGGGCGAACGGACGGGCAAGGCTGAACCTTAGCTGCTCAATTAAGCCACCTAGCCATCGACTCGTGAAGTTTTACTCCAACTGTAGTCGATCAGCAGCCAAAGTCCGGAACCTGTTTTAGCACTTAATACTGAGAAGTCTTGAGTTTGCAGGCACCATATACTAAGCATGTAGCTTAGTTTCTGATTGCATATATACACGTCGTCTACCCGACGCGCAGCCTGATTAGCAATACTTCGCTGACTGGGGCCGCAGTTTTTATTTCCGTGAGCTAAGTAGGGGCGGGTAAGATATTTTAGAATGGTGGCATGAACCATACTTGCATACACGTTGGGCATTTTAGTCGCTACTCTCTCTGGGCATTTCATGAGAATTATATCCGTGCTTATTATAGAAGCACAATTGCTACCGGTTTTTCTACGTACTATATTTTCTAAACTTTCACACGCACAAACAAGAGAACGATCAAGGATATCCCTCGTGGAAAGTAAAAAGTGACGCACCCGACCTCTAGCGGGACGTTAGCTGGTTCGAGCAACAATACCGCCGCACACCCAGCTCCGCTGAGCCCCGCCTTTCAGCGGACTTGGCTGCAATCCAAAAAAAATTGGGGAACAGAAGCTCCACTAAAGGGTAATATAATTTTAGTACATTTATTTTTAGAATTTTTTTATATTTAGTAAAATAACTTCGGAAATTGAACCTGGCGTAACAGGTCGGAACAATGAAGCGGTCACCGACCTTGCCCCACACGCATCTGCATAACCCAGCTGTTGATGCCAGCCTCCAAAATAATTGTTTGAATTTTTGAAAGGTGCAAACTTCCTGACTGGCGGAGGGCTATACTGCGGAAAATAATAATAAAAATGGGTATCGTTTGTGCGATCTCTACTGCTAAACACTGCATGCTTGACGAATTACAACGCAAACTGGTTAGAAATAGTACATGTGCAACATACCACATACGTTTAGCAAAAGAAAATTGCTTACTCCACCCTACGCATCAGTTATTCTGGATTGCCATCTCTCGTTCACTATCATTTCAGACTCAACAATTCCGGGCAAAATCATTTTTGAACGGGAAAGAGTTAATGAACGTATTTTTTCTTATATTGGAAGGTTTTACTGTAACAATCTCGCAACTACGGGCAATTACAATTATTTTTTTTCTGCTATTGACGGTTTCGCTATCATCACCTGCTCGATGCGAGCTATAGAAAAGTTTTGAAAGATTTTGCTACACATTGAAAGGATGAGGCATTACCTTAAATATTTCTATCACAGTACGTTACAATTACCAATATTAAAATACTTTCCCCATGAATGTAGGGAATGTACAGGAAATCTGTGGAGTTCCACGGGCAGCTCTTGCCCTTTGGTGTTAAGAAAACTATTGTGAGCGCCCCCGAAGCAACAATGAGTTTCTCCACTCTCTGAACGCCGCGATTCACAACGAGTGGCAACCCCTCTTTTGTGCTCTTGCGAGCAGGACTCCACGTGCACACAATGAAAGAGAGAGTGTCAGCTGTGCGAGCAGCACGTTTACCAGTTCAGACGTTGCTCACTAAATGCGCTTCGCCGGTGACGTGCCCGCAGAAGTTCGGAAATGACTGCAAAGGGAGGGGCTGCACTGGTGCAATGGGGAAAACTTTAGGTACCGTGAACTAGAATAGGGGTAGTGTGCTCACTGGCCGGGCTAGAGTGAAGCTGCCGCTCTCGCAAAACGGCGGCGACGCTGCTGTCGTGTTCACTGTAGGAAGGCAGGGAAAGCGGTCGAGGCGTATGCGTAATAAAATGCCGTGTTACTGCCAAACGGTCGTGCCTGCGCGGACAATACTTGTTTGCATCATGTGTGTTGTTCAACATTAGCGGCTGAAGGTTTAATGATATCCTCGTTCGCTCGAATGCAGGGCTGAGTCAAGCGCGCGGAGCGCAGGTGCACAGCAGCCGCTACTTTGTGATTCCAAGAACTCATCAGCTGAAATTGCGGACTCGACGTTCCGCATCGTCCGACCAACTGGATTTAAAAGCATATGCTATGAGCAGGCCAGTTTTGTTACGACATGTCGTTTTATTCCAAACTTTAAAGTAGACAAATATCGCTTGAGAAGAATGCTAATTATGGCTGCAAAACTTCACGCATGCTTGCCGATTTAAATCTGGCGTTCCACTATCATGCAGTTCATTTCGCGACAAGTGCGCTCCTTTCGAATTGCCTGTAACCCACCCATTCCTTCGAACTTGCATGCTGTAACTCCTCTGCCATAGCATCAGCATAAATGTGTTCAGCGGATTTGAAATTATGGTTTATAGAGGTTTAACGTCCCAAAGTGACACAGGCTATGAGGGACGCCTTAGTGAAGGCCACCGGAAGTTTGGACCAACTGTGGTTCTAACGTGCAGTGATATCTCACAGTACAAGGGCCTCTTGATTTTCGCCTGCATTCAAAACTCGACCGCTGCGGCCGGAATCGAACACTTGTTTTTTCAAAATTTAAAATTAGGTTTGGTTTGGATTATGGGGTTTAACGTCCCAAAGCGATTCATTCTATGAGAGATGCTACAGTGAAGGGCTCCAGAAATTTCGACCACCTGGGGTTTTTTAACGTGCACTGACATCGCACAGTACACGAGCCTCTAGAATTTCGCCTGCATCGAAATTCGACCGCCGTGGCCGGGATCGAACAAGCATCATTCGGGTCAGCAGCCGAGTGCCATAACCACTGAGCCACCGCGGCGGAGAAAGTTTGAAATGAACAGTACACGAAGCCCTTCATCTTCAAATGGGGCAAAGACAATTTTATTTAAATTGTTTGATATAAGCGCACAGAGAGTATCTCAGTGGTTCAGCTACGGCTCAACTTGAGGTGCTTGGCCCGTTCACGTCTGCCAGGCCTCTCAGTGTTCACTCCTTTAAAAAAAAGTGACGCCTAAGATGTACAATATTAAAATTAACTTGGAAAGAACTTCTGCGGGAACATGGCAACCAACCTCTTTACACAGCCTTGACCTGACCACATCCAGAACATCAAAGATTCTCTCTGAATGGAGTTGGCTTTAGCTGCAGCATTCTGCAAAAAGATTCTCAAGCTTCAGAAAAGAATCAAAGAGCTGTGCGGAAGGGTAGATGAGTCGTATACCTTATCACAGCATTTTGCGTGCCTTATGCAAGTTAAGTTGAAAACATTTATAGTGGCTGGCATAGTTAGGAGGGCAATGCCGCTTTCAGACTTTACCTTTACGACACATTTTCGTGCTACATAGCCTGCGATGTGAAAGACTAGTCGTGAGTAACTCTTGGCTACATGCTAACTATGATCACAACCCGCTCCAGCCTGATCAACCAGCAACTTCACTATCATTCCTGCTGGCATGCGAAGTTCAGATATCTCGTCAGCAGCGTCGTTATCTTCCGCATCAAGCAAGGAGGCCAAATGTTCACAGTTTCTCTGATAAATGCATTTCAACAAGCCAAAAATTAAAGGCAGTTTACTATGAGTAAAAACTGTTATTATGATTACCAAAACAATAATTAGAAACTCAGCCGGCTGAAGAGTGCTACCTTCGGGCCAACTTTCCTTTAGGCATACCCGGTATCGAAACCCGGAGTGAATTAGTGGTTCTGCACGCGACGCGGCATTTTTTTTCCTTTACGGAACATTCTTTCAATCTCTGCAGGACGCTACATCCTTGCATTGCCACCCCCCCCCCCCCGCCACCGCCAACGCCGCGGTGGTTCAGTGGTTATGGCGCTCGGCTGCTGACCCGTAAGATGCGGGCTCGATCCCGGTTGCGCCGGTCGCATTTCGATGGAGGCGAAGTTCTAGAGGCACGTGTATTGTGAGATGTCAGGGCACGTTAAAGAACATCGGGTGGTGGAAATTTCCGGAGCCCTTCACTACGGCGTCCCTCATAGCCTGGGCCGCTTTGGGAAGTTATACCTCCATAAACCAAGCCACACCTTGGATCGCAGGTTCGTGGGAGTCGAAATATTGTTCTAAGCAAGCCACTGCAATCCTCCAATGCAAGCACAAAAAGAGCACAACAAACAACAACGGCTAAAAAAACTACTTTCAAGCGCATGACCACGCCTACTTGTGCCGAGGCGACTGCAGGAGAGATGGATGGATGGATGGATGGATAAAGCTAAACCTATTAAATCGGGCGTTGGTTCAAGCCACCTAGCCATGAGTTATGAAATTTTACTCTTGATTTTAGCCACCAACCAGATAAGCTCCCCTTGGTTAATTCTACCCACTTAAAATTTACTTTCCCTTCACTGCCCCTAACCCCCAATGCCTTGGATAAATCAGCCCCGCTGTTTTCCACTGCAGGGTGAAGCCCTTTACAGAAAAGTATCAAGTGTTGAGCGGTTTGCTCCTCCTCTCTGCAAGTAAGGCAAAACGTGTCTATCGCGTGTTACCTGACTCTGTATGTCTTAGTCCGCAAAACTCCCGTCCTGGCCTCAAACAACAAAGAGCTTCCCCTACAATTATCATAGATATTTTATTTGGCAATTTCCTTCTTAAAGATCCTGTGTGTTCCCAGTGCCGGTTTCGTCAGTATTCCTCTTGCGAATTTGTGGGCCGTCCCAAGCCGTTGCGATGTTTCTCAGCTCCGCAACGAATGTTCCATTCATCACCGAGTAATCGGCTCCAGTGTCGACTAAAGCGGTAACTTTCCTCACCGCAATGGAAGCACAATGGCCGGTTGTTGGAAGTACTCCAGGCGTCGTGTTTCCTGGGGCTTGAGCGTTGCTCATAAGCTAGGGTGGCGGGTGCAGGAAGGCGACGTTCGGGAACAAGTTGTTCATGTCGGGGAGGACGTAGGGGTTGTCGTTGAGGCTGAGGAGTGCGCACAGCAGCGGCATAGGCCATGGCCTGGGGTTCTGTGGCCGACGGGTGCCATGCCTGTTGCACTTTTTTCCCGTACCACATCCATGAGGGTCGCTGCATGTGACTGTAATGAGGATAACTATAATCGGCGTAGCTCCTCGCGGACGATTTCGCGAATCACTTTCCTTAAGTTGTCATTGGTGGTGGTGGTGATGTCCGGATGGATTGCACAGGCAGAGGAAGGGCGGTTGTACTGCCGAGCTCGGACGTCGAGGGTCTTCTCGATTGTGCGCGCGTCTTTCATGAATTCGACTGTTTTTGGCGGCTGGCAGACGAGGTTGTCAAAGAGTTGTTCCTTTACGCGGCGCATTAAAACTGAATTTTTTTTCCTCGGCCATCTAGGGATCGGCGCGGCCAAAGAGGCAGTTCATATCTTCAACGTAACCGCGGACGGGCTCGTTCGGAAGCTGAATTCTGGAGTCGAGGAGTCATTCCGCTCTTTCCTCGCGACACTGGTGAATACCTTGAATAGTTCTCTCTTGAACAGCTCCCATGACGTTACGGGCGACTCGTGGTTTTCGTACCACTTACGTGCTGAGCCCTCAAGTGAAAAAAATAAGTTTCCAAATTTGCCGCATCATCCTACTTGTTGAATGATGCCATGCGCTCAAATTGACCCAACCATTCTTCAGGGTCTCCACCTAGAAATACACTGAAAGCTGGAAGCACCCGCGGCTGCTGCAGAATGATAGGTGTCGACATCTTCGGCGAGGTTGCGATGCTCGTAGCAGCATCTTTTCGCTGTCTGGTCCGTAGTTTCCGCACTCGCCGTTAGATGACGTCCGACGTCACACTCGCGGTATTACAGGACGTGCTACGTCCACCGCTATGAACGAGGGTGGCGCTGGTGAACACTCTCAAGGTTCGCTTACACGCAAAACATAAATATCCATGAAAGCAGCAGATCGGACAGCCGTCGCCGTAGCTCAGTTGGTAGAGCACCGGAGGCAATATTCAGAGGTCGTGGGTTCGGATCTCACATGCGGAATGGTTGTTTTTCTACTGCTTTATTAGAAATTTCCTTTACAAACAAATTTATTGGCACTACAAATTAAAAAAATAGAAACATTCCCCTATACACCTTGGTTTCGGTGACTGTTCGCTTCTTTGATATGTTTGTCAAACGAGTCCCTCAGTTCATTTCCCTTGTCTGCATTAGCTTAAGGAGGGTCTCGGTTCTGGCAGTCTTGATGCCAAAAGTAGCATAAGAGGGCTCTTGCACAATTTCCGCCCTCGCCGTTAGGTGACGTTCTACGTCACACTCGCGGTATTACAGGGCGTGCTACGTGCACTGCTACGGACGAGGGTGGCGGTTGTGAACACTATAAAGCAGTGTGCCTCAATGCCAGCGGTGCCGTTCTGGGTGGAGACAACCCACAGTATTGAATCACAACTGTCCACTCCCATGTACCGCGAAATGATCAACTGGTAGCCCAGTGTAGCTCTCGCTGCAAAAGGCCGTTCAAGTTAAAGCACTTTGAAGCGCGCCGAGAGCATGAACGAGTATGAACAAACGCTAGCGCCGCTGATCCCGTGTGATTCAATATGGCGGCGTCGCTGAAGTTGTCTCCACCCGGGCGCTGGCATTTAGGCACCCTAGACTCAAGGTTCGCTTACACGCAAAAAATAAATACCCATGAAAGCAGCAGATCGGAGAGCCGTCGCCGTAGCTCAGTTAGTAGAGCACAGGACGCGATATTCGGAGGTCGTGGGTTCGGATCCCACAGGCGGAATGGTTGTTCTGCTCTGCTGCTTTATTAGAAAATCTCTTTACAAACAAATAGATTGGCACTACAAATAAAAAAATAGAAACATATATGCACCTTGGTTTCGGTGACTTCGCTTCCTTCATATATATATATATATATATATATATATATATATATATATATATATATATATATATGAAGGCAGCCCTAAGGTTTAGAATGAAACTAAAATAGAGGCGAATGTTCTTTTCAAACTGGTGAGAGGCGGTCGGCGAGGGGTTCTTAGAAGAAATTAGAAGCGCGAATAAATCATACCTGGAAGAAGAAAAGGCAACTAAAAACCGCCCATGGGACCCAGATCTTGCGTTCTAGGACATTGCACGTCCCCCGATAGCTTCAGAGGGTGGCGTTGGAGAACACTGGAAGGATTCGTTGTCTGGCAATTAAAAACATGCCCTTTTTCGAGTCACTCTTCACTTCCCTCCTAATTACGTAATAACGAAACCGAATTTTCCTCAGTCCTGTCTGCACAATGCGAGAACATTAAGTTTGCTAACAAGAGCAAGCCTCCACCACGAGCCCTCATTGTAGCTCATGACAACCTTAAAAAATTGTAGCTATAATGAAGGCTTGCTTAACTAGCTCTAGCACGAAGTTGAAACGGGTTTTCACTCAATAGCCTTGATAGATAAAGCCGCATAGCGGCGTGAAACCTTCAAAAATTCTGCTTGGAGGAGGACGTCCTCTGTCCTGATTTTTATTACTATTTAATTCCGGACATGTTTTAGGGCTAATTAGTTCGTTCCTTCATGAAATGTATTGCCGCTGCGCGCCGTGCTAGCATTAAATGAGACGATCGGAAACCGTGCGTTAAGTTTAGGCTTTTCAATTTCAGCACTTTTTGGTTCAGAATACAAGGAGTACTAAGCAGCTACTCATTTAGTTCAAAAGCAATCAACAAGCATGGTCAACGCATCATCCCTCGTTCTTTTGAACCCACCACAAAGTTTGTGCAATACGATGCAAATACTGAAACAGGAATATTTTCCAAGGTACGTGCTAAGCATGAAATTGTTTTCAAAAAAATTACGTACCTGTGTCCTCCAAACTGCGAGAAACTAAAACCGAAGCACTACTACTTCAATTTCAAACATTCGTATTTGTGGTATTCTTCAATAGAAAGGCCAAAAGGTATTAAAAAATAATTACCCAGAATGTTTTTAGGTAAGTGCTGCTGCGAATCGTGCTTCTTACGGCGAATTAGTTACAGCTAGTTAGGGGACTTCGGAAGTGCAGGAATTAGTAGCCATGAAATAGTAGCCTTGCTCGGGGTTTACCTAATGTAATATGACTTTGACGCTACTAAAATAAGCAGCGCGTGCTGTGTACGCAAGCACGGCACGAGCAGTTCCGCTCCGAGTGCCTGCCTCGCTGAATCTCTTTTCCTGGCGCTCCGCTGGACCCTGTGACTTACAACAACTACATTTATGAGCGTGATGATTACGACCCGAATAGTGGCGACAGAAATGAAGAACCTTAATGCTATTTCGAACTAGGCCAGAGAGATAGCGCCAAACTGCAAATGACAATAAAGTGTTTGCTCCAAATATAATCTAAGATTGAACTGTAAAAAAGCGTTTTCGGGTAAAGACAGCACCCCACACACATTTTCAAAATAATAGGTGCGGCGTATACCGACATATATACGGTATTCTTATCGCATGTAGATTGTCTGCTCTGCCCGCGATTGCACGAGCGTTCTGTCCGTCACCACGCAGAAGAGTAAACCTCGATTCTGTTTAGCGCTCCTGTTTCGTATTGCGCTGTTCTCACATGAAACATCTCCCCTCCAAATCTCCTTCTGTTGCCGCTCGTGTCAAATTCATCAAATATTTAAAAACAGGGCAACCCTGCATTTTAGGTGCCTGCTAGAGCTATCAGATAAGCTTTTTTACCAATATCTATTTAACGCGCATAGGAACAACCAAGTGGTCTTGAGGCCGCATGAAGATTAAGAAAAAAGAAACCTGCGGATATACTTAAAATATTAAGAGATCACACACAAGGCAAATTTTGACATTAGGAGATGCGGGCTTTGAAAATATGAAGGTCCAAAGTAAAAAGACTTTTTAAAGTGCGCGTCACAGAAAAAGCAGTCGCAGAGATCTAAGAATGTTGATTGAGGCGAATAGAGATATATAATTATAATTGGTTTTTGGGGAAAGGAAATGGTGCAGTATCTGTCTCATATATCTTTGGACACCTGAACCGCGCCGTAAGGGAAGGGTTAAAGGAGGGAGTGAAAGAAGAATGGAAGAATAGGTGCCGTAGTGGAGGGCTCCGGAATAATTTCGACCACCTGGGGATCTTTAACGTGCACTGACACCGCACAGCACACGGGCGCCTTAGCGTTTTTCCTCCATAAAAACGCAGCCGCCGCGGTCGGGTTCGAACCCGGGAAGAAACATTTAGGAAACTTGATAAGAATGCGAAAACAATAATGCGCAGCCAATAAAAGTTGAAAATCGATGCATTCATGGAGCCTGCCCTGAAATTATTTTGCATGCAATATCCGTAAATAGAGGTACTTATATGCAGGTAAAGGCGTATCAAAGATGAAAGAAAAAAGCCGTTTCGCAATAAATGAATTGATAACTCCTAAAGGGATCGGGGACTTGCGCGCTTGGAAAGCATTCACGGTAATTAGCCCAAAACTATGCGCCTAGGTGGAGCCGTAATTTGCTACAGGCTGAGGGCGGTGGCAATTCCATCACAAACATATCAGCATCTTGTGCAGTTTTATAAGTTTTTTAAGACGGATTACTCTGGAGTTAATATAGTCATGCACACTTCCAAGATTTCTTTTTTGCCGGGGAGAATTTGCAACTGCACCGTGATTCTAACCTCTCACTTGTAATATGTGAAGCGCAGTCTTCCTGAAACTTAAACGGCACGCTTAATTTTTAAACCAACACAACTAAAAGGTAGGAGGCCAGTTCTCAAACTACCATGTCTAAACAAGGAAAAACACGAGATTACATAAATACTAAAGTCAGAGTGGGAAGTATTGATAGGAGGCTTCGCGTTTCCTCTTACCTTGAAAGCAGGTCTCATGGCATTGAACTTTACGGGATTCTCTCAGTCCTAAACAAATATTTCCTAGCAATTATAATATCCATGTTGCTGGAATATGATCGCAAACAATTGAATTGGCACATTGGAGTGCACAACACTGCCGAATAGGGCGAATACTTGAGTGTTGCTTTCCTTTGGCGACGATTTCCACTCTGGCTGTCGGTTGAGCACAAAAAGGAGCAGCAAATTCATTGCACCTGCCGCGGCTCAGATTTATATATTTTAGGTAAAAGAAGGTTAAACTTTATGTAATTCAAGACTAAATACTAGCAGGCTCCCTCAAGTAGAGATTTCCGCTATGTATAAGGCAGCTTTTAGCACCTTCTGAGAGCTTGAGGGTGCATCTGGAGGCGTTGAAGTGGCTTTTACGCGACTGAACGAATAGCTGTTTTATGTTTCGTACGTTCCCGTGAGTACCTGCTGTGTAAAGCAAAGCTCGTATTTTTGCTTTACTTATGTAGGACCTCAGGTTTTCGCATCATGTCGTAATAGAAACTCCTCACTAACAGAGGGAAGAAAATCGTCCTGGAGCCCGTTTTTGCTCCACGGATTTTGCACTTCAGAAATGATATATGATCTGTATAAGGTAGAGAGGAGCACTTGTCAGCATGTCACAATATATCTGCTGTACAAAGTCAACACTTACTGTTTTATCTTGCGCAGACGAAGATTACTGAAGTGTTTTTGACATCTGTACTTCACACATTTTCCAATAGCAGCACGTATATCATATATTTATCTCGTTGCCGCTATTAGGGACGTGCATTGAAGGTAGGTTTCTTGCTGTGTGAAAGGAGGAGTATTCACCATACGTGAAAGAAGTAACTCTCAGGTCGTTCAGAATTGTTTCTGATCAGCTCCTAACATGAAATGGTAAGGCACCACAGAACCCTTCGAACCGTCTCTCGCCAGTTTTTTGTCGGTTTGTGCACGGGCTAAGGACATTTAAAAACTACATTTCTCATGTTGACGTATTATTCGTGACGCAATAATGAAAAAAAGAAGAGGTGGAGAAGCTATTCTAAGTTGCTTGAAGACTTCTGAGAAGGTTCACAAATGTGCGATCTTGAGAAAAATCATGAAAACTACCCTTGTAAGAGACTGTAAATATGTCATCATGTAATGTTTTTTAGCGAACGAGCATACCTAAAATAACATGATCAAAATTTTAAAGGTGCAAATTCTATCAAGCAGATAGGTTTCATTTTTATTTGAGTTGTTACATAAACTCAAGCGTATATTTCATGGGTTAATTCGCGAATGAAGAGCAGATGGTGTTTAGAAGTTGTTGGTGAATGTCGGTGAATTGATGGGCTACTGCTTGCAAGGTTATATTGGTAGAGGCCTTTGTAGCTTCAGTATATTGAAGCCTGCGGAGTATGGCCCACGTTTTGGGAGTACTCAGGGTGTCACCGAGGGAATCGCGAAATCCATTCCAGTTTTGAATGGAGAGCTGAGCTGCACCCCAAGCAGCATAGGTAATCGGCCCAATATTGCAACAGGATGGTTGCATCCTGGTCTTTTGTAGGGCCGGCCTTCGCGAATACAGAACCAATGTTGGGCCAATCACCTGTGCTGCTTGCGGCAGTCATGAGCTTGTTGACAAAAGTACGCTATACGCTTTTTCAGGTGTAATTATGCCTTTGTCCGCGCCATCTGTTCAGCCATGACATACCTCCCAGTGGTCGATTAGGAGGCGTACGAATATGGGTTTGTCAAAGGTATGTTGGCAGGTTTGCGCGTGCGATTTATAAGTGTCGCAAACAGCCTGCGTCCATGTCGTAACAAGTGTAATGAGAAGGAAGCGGGAGCTGCAGCTCTGTAGGCTTCCCAACTGTTAACCTAGATGGTATGAAGGGGCATCCGGTCCTGTGGGGAAATGATGTTAGTCAAAAGTACAGAATATTCACTTCCGAGGGTTCCCCTAGGTTAGTCCACGTAGGGCGGCGTACATACATAGCGAAAGTGAGATCCCGAGAGGTGTCACGCGACACACTATTACCTTGTCTTAGGGGGCTCAGAGATCGGTTGCTAGGGTAAGGTTAGTGGCTTCCGTGGCATCCAGCAGAGCAGTTCCTTTGGTTGACTCGACTAGTAAGCCAGGCAGTGTGAGGAGCATTATAGTCGCCATGCACCACGACTCCAAAATAAACCGAGAAATCAACAGACAAACCCAACGCTGCCAGAAATATACGGCACTCTGCCTTAAATCCAAGGTTCCAGTGAACCCATCATACGAATCCTGAAAAAGGGGGTCCCCAGGGTTTGCACAAGCCTAAAAACACTGTTGCGGATTGCGTACCTGCTCTAAAGACCGGCCACATAGAAAAAAAAACCAACACATTATTTACAAAATTCTTTGCCCCGATTGCGACGCAACCTACATCGGCGAAACCAAAGATCTAAAAGAAAGAATTCGGCGACATAAAAACAGTGCCATCAACTTCGCAAGAGAGCGTAATTCTTTAGATGACGTTCCGAAGACTCGGACCACAAAATCAATTAACTTTGACAAAACTAGCATCCACGGGACCGAACCAAATGACCTAAAAAGGCTCTGACTCGAATCCAGGCACGCTCAAGTTACCCTAGCAACACTAACAGCACAATGGGAAACCTGCCCGCAATATATGCACAGGGACAGGAATAGCAATACAAGACAATTTTCCCTGAGATTTCCTCGTGCATATCAGGATTATTTGAGCAGAGTACATAATCCCAGAACATGAATGGAGATCTCCATGTTCTATTTCTTCACCTATTATATGAACTTTTTCGAAACAGATCATTCAGTTCTATGTTATCCTGCGCATATCCGCTGTTCTTTTTGCTCAGCATAACTACACTAGGCACTTGGGTCAAATCCGCTCTCCACACGTACGTTAGTGGAAAGTTCCTAATTACATAACAAAAATAAACGATTTTAATACAAAGCAATTTTCAGGATGGCCGTTTCTTGGCTTCGCGAGTTACACTCAAGCTCAAAACGGAAGCAATTAAAAGCTTAAACCTCCTCATGTGACATAACATAAGGCGATGGTTTTCGAACCAAGGATGTTTCAGTTGGCTCGAGATGCATTTGCGTTTGTTTCTAGCATAAATGAAACCCTTAATTTCAGTAAGATTACTGCAGACAATACTATTTTCTTGCATATAACAACATCGACTCACGGGGTTATGTCCTAAACTCTGATCGAAAACTGGTAAGCAGGTCAGAGTTTGGCAGGTTGTCATAGAAGGATAAGGGAAACAATCTCTGACTACGAGGACACTGCTAAAAATACTGCGATGTCTGCACTCTCAGACACTCTTTTACAGGGCATGTAATGCCTCAAGAGAACGTTTGCGTGAAAATACAGGCTGTTTTACTTAAATGCTGCAAAGGGCCAGAGAAGCACATATTAGGACATAGGCGGCAGTGTGGACAGAAGAGGGTTCGCGTTTATTTGTGAAGCATGCCTGCCCATAATGTAACAAATTTCTGACCAGTGCAGAACACTATGCGTGTAACTACTAGTCAATACGCTGGTAACAGATGTCTCGCAATGGCGTACTCATTTTAAAATAGGCCACTGAAGTGGAATTTTATTCCGCCCACGGCACACATCTATCTTATTGTGCAAAACAGCATCCAGCGATGACAAGCAAAATCGTTTCCTTAAATATGAAAATTCTTCTTTAGTGAATATTAAAATCCTAATTAGACAGAAGATTCCTCTGTAAATGAATGCGATAAAGCAGCACCGTTATACATTTTACGACTAAAACGAATTAATCAATTATGTTTTTGCGGAGGTGTTTGGTCGCGAAACAGCAATGGTTACAGAGTGCGGGAGGACTGCTACCGAAAAATATTGCTTTATATAGAAAGACTCTCTTACTCACTCTTATACCCGAGAACTGGAGTGCTCGGTAGTACCGCATTTTTTACTGTAACCCTCAAAGGCTGTGTAAAAGATTTCATGGTTGCTACAAAACAAAGAGCGAATTGACCTCAACGGAAGTTTTCAGTTCGAATCATCAAGGTTAACAGCTTAATTCCGCTAATTACAGGAACCCCTGCTTTTAATACATGCGAGTAGTCATGTACACTTTATGTAATAAGGAGTTGATCATCCGCATGCAAAAAAACCTGAAAGATACCAATAATGCCTGAATAGCCACAGTAGTCCACCATAGCACTAAAATGACAATATGGAAGGATGCCAAACTGGGAGACACGATTTTACCAACGCTATTCACCGCCTGTTGAAAGGAGGCATTCAGAGGCCAGCATAGGGAACAGTTGTGAATAAGACTTAATGGAGAATATCACAATGATCTACAATTAGCAGATGGAACTGACTTGCTCACTCACGCAGGGAATGAACTGCAAAACGTGTTCAGTGACTTAGACAGGCTGAGCAGAATGGTGGGCTTGAAGGTGATTATGCAGCAAAGGAAAAGTAATGTTCAAGAGTCTCTGAATAGAATAGTAGCTTATGATTGGTAACGAGGCGTTAGATGTCGTAAGTGAATGCCTCTATTTAGTGCAGATAGTGACCGCATATGCGCATCACGTGAGAAATAATAGAAAGAATAATAATGCGGTGGAGCTCATTTGGCACGTTCTCTCAAATCATGAATAGCAGATACCCATATTCCTCAAGAGCAAAGTATATAACAGCTGTATCTTAACGGTACCTATATATGGGACAGAAAACATGGAGGCTAACGAAAAAAAGATTCAAACAAATTTGAGTACAACGCAGCGAGATGTTAAAAAGAAAATGATAGGTGCAAAATTAAGCGAGAGAAAGAGCGCAGAGTATGTCAGTGAATAGAGGTGGGTTCATGATATCCTAGCTGAAATTGCCACAAAGATATGGGCCTAAAGAAGACACTGGATGCAAAGAGAAGACAAGTGCAGCATGGGGTGGCAGAAAGTTTCAACTGTATCATAAATTATCATAACTGTGTAAGCTAATGTGAACTGCCAAATGTGCAAAAGTATGACTGCGTAAGCAAATGTGGACTGCAAAATGTGGCAGTGATAGACACGTAGCCACCCGGACAATTGCATTTTTAATATTGATTTCCTTGCGTCAGAAAGAGCGTTTTTTTAAGAACGAAAGCCTTGAAAGAAATATAAGAAATCGTTTTAAACTAACGATCTCTGCCTTCAGTTATTTACTGCCTTCTCCAATTTGTATTATTAAAGGCGCTTGTATACTTCTCTAATGATTTGAGTCGTGCATAGCATAACGTTTCCAAAACATCCTATTTGTTCTGGAAACTGCTTCGGAATAGAGGCACACCAAATCATATGTTTCTGTATTGAAGATCATATCTATTCCGCATTGCTTACTGACTGTTTGTGAAGAAACTGTTAACACAACACTTGTCAGCAGGTAACCCATTTTGTTCCTAATGAACTTGTTGCTGAAGGCATTCTCATTGACCTTCTGTGCAAGAAGAGTAAATATTTAACATGGCTGTTTTGTAAAGAAGCGTTCGTTATTTTGTGCCAATATTTTCCCAAGAACTATAGCTTTGCAAACCTCGAAAAATGTTGTTAATTGGCTTCCATGTGAAGTCAGAACATGCGATTATTATTAAGAAGGGCCAAGGACAAAGATACTTCTAAAATTAGTCGTTTGTCTGATAGCTCGATATGGAGCTTCCGCAGCTTTTCTGAACATCAACAACTAGAGTCATCAGTCTGGCCCTAAAAGGAAGCACTGTTTAACTGAATAACAATTTTTTTTTTATTCGTAATTGAGCAAAAAGCCGCCGCGGTGGCGGAGTGGTTATGGCGCTCGGCTGCCGGCCCGAAAGACGCGGGTTCGATCCCGGCTGCGGAGGTCGAATTTCGATGGAGGCGAAATTCTAGAGGCTCGTGTACAGTGCGATGTCAGTGCACGTTAAAGAACCCCAGGTGGTCGAAATTTCCGGAGCCCATCACTACGTCGTCTCTCATAGCCTGAGTTGCTTTGGGGCGCTAAACCCCTATAAACCAAAGCAAACCTAATTAAGCAAAAACTGAGCTGGCTAGTGAACTGTTTTTTAATTCTCTATCTATTTATTTATTTATTCATTCATTTTTTTACCTTAAAGACCCCGGATATGGGGCATTACATGAGCTGTAGACTTGAGAGACTACAAGATGATGGCCTGAATCTTATCCTTGAATTGATAGGGTTGGTAAGGTGTATGGCTTCTAGCGGCAGATCGTTCCTTACCCGAGATGATTTGACAAACAAAAACGATCAGAAATGAAACGTAGTTCGTTCAGGAGGAGTGTACACGGTCTTGCTGTGGTGAATGCGGCTGGAGAGACGATGAGCTGCTGATATGATTTATGCTCCTAGATTAATGGTAAAATTTATGGAACAGGCTTAATCCAGATGTTTTTCTTCTTGTTTCAAGACTAGGCAAGGAGGCTCTAGATTTTAGAGAAGACAGACTAGTATAATATGATTAATCACAATAAATGAAGCTGATAGCGCAATTTTGTATTTTTTTAAGTGTTAGAGAGAGGTTTGAAATATGAGGGTCCCATACAGCTGAAGCGAATTCTCATTTAGGTCGGATGAAAGGTTGGTAAGCTAATAATTTGACGGAAGGCGTAGCAAAACGAAGATTTCTATGTAGAAAGCCAAGTGTGCGGTTAGCGTCATTACCGATGTTCGTTTTATGTGAAGACCATGTTAGGGTATGAGTTAAAGTAATGCCCCAACACTTACAGGTAAGAACGAAACACACTTCAGAACCAGAAAGAACACAATTAGAGGAAACCTGGGATTGCTTGCGATGAAAAAAAATCATACATATTTTAGCAATATTAAGGGACATTAACCAATGCTTGCACCAAGTTTCAATTCGGGGTAGATCTTGTTGACGTAGGTCGGCGTCAGTGCTTGTAGAAATGGGGTGGTAAACTACGCAATCGTCGGCAAATAGTCGGATGTAAGAGGTAACGTTGGAAGGAAGATCTTTAATGTTAATGAGAAAAAGGAAGGGTTCGTGCACTGCGCCTTCAGGAACTCCTGATGGAATACCTAGTACAAGACCACGCTACCGAAGCGTGGCCTTGTGGCTAGGCATCCGCCTCGCATTCGGGAGGTGCTGGGCTCGATCCCCAGTGTGGCCGGGTGCCCACCGGTTTTCTAATGGGTACAAGGTTTTCCCCGGACATGGTGCCTCCCGGACATGGCTCTTCTAGGGTGAAATGCTTGGGAAAAGGATCTTGGCCACAGTTGCCTTGACGGGTCAGAGAAAAGTTCCGCCATCAAGCAACCCTAACTCCGCATCGTGCGGTAGAAGCCCAGGCCCACAGGCATGCGATTTCAATGCGCGGGCTCCATTGCCAAGCCCCAGCAGGCCGAGCACCAGGTTGGGACATAGCTTGTACCCATTTTGAGGAAACTGGTGGGTAACAGTCCGGCAGTGGGAGTTGAACCCACCACCTCCCGAGGCCGAATCGGGTGCTTTAGCACGAGGCATTGTGTTAGCGCACCGAAGCAGGGCCTTGTGGTAGAGCATCCGCCTCGCATTCGGGAGGTGCTGGGTTCGATCCCCAGTGCCGCCGGGGACTCACCGGTTTTCGAATGGGTGCAAGGTTCCCCCGCTCTGGTGCTCGGCTATTCTGTTGTGAAGTTCTTGGGAAGAGGGTCTTCACCACAGTTTCCTTGACGGATGAGAGGTAAGTTCCGCCGACAAGCAACCCTAAATCCGCTAGGACGATGGAAGCCCATTTGTGGCCCCTTTCTTTTTCTCAGGGTGGGGTCAAAAACCCATTTCCCAAGCATTTAACCCTAATTAAGCCGAGCAGCATACCAGGGGAAGCTTGTACCCATTATATCACCGGTGGTTACCCAGCGGCTCTGGTGATCGACCCCCGCACCTCCAGCATGCGAGGCCGATGCTCAGACAACTAGGCCACCGCTTCGCTAGGCTACCGCTCTTTGCACTGTCTCTCTTCCAAGCCCACATGACGGGAGGTCGGACCAGGTAATATCAAGAAAATTAAAGCCACCATAAATTAGAATGGGAATGTGTTGATGCGATGTAGTTATGACGCGGAATGCTTCGTGGAAGTGAGCCACAAAGGAATCTGTTAAATCAGGTGGTCATTAGCAAACGCTGATGATAACTGGAGGGAACGAAGCATGGCATTTAATGAAAAGCAGTACTAAAGAGGATGCAAGGTTAATATTGAGTTACGAGCACCTATTAGTACGCCTCCTCCTCGCCTATTTATCCTGTCAAGTCGGAAAAACTTGAAACCTGGAAACACGGAAAGTATCTCGCAGTCACCTACGGACGAATTTCACCTTGTTTCGGTGAATACAATCATGTTGCTCTCCGTCGTGCGTACAAGACAGTCGAGGGTGTCAAGCTTAGGTGGAAGGCTGTGGATGTTAGTGTAAAGAATGGTCAAGGGGGGGGGGGAGCTATGACTTTTCGGAAGGATCATGAAGTAGCTATGGAGTGCGAGGAACGACTGTTTGTAACATGGTCACAGGTGCACGGGATGGTACCGATGATGAGCTTATTATACCGGAGTTTGTATTTGCCAGTTCGCGGTTTTCAAAATGAACGTAGCTGCTTCCTTACAAAGAGAGTAGTTCTAGAGTAGTCCTCAGAAACGTTATAGCCACTGCCCTTTAGTTTGCTAGCACAGGAAAAAATTTTTTCTTTGGTTTTATAGTTATCAATATTAACAATTTTCGGTCTTTTATTGTTAACATCAAACTTTCCCAGTCTTTGAGCTGTTTCAATGTCTGTTGGGTTGATTGTCACGTCCAGCTTTTTTTGCATACCTTTGTGATAAACTTTTCAGATTCAGCCGAGGTTTCTGGGTTAGTGTCCTTTAAGCCAGAAAATAATAGATTAGATTGGCGTGCCCTGTTTTCGAAGTCAGCCAGCTCAGACATAATGCTCGATATTCCACCCGCATTCTGCTCCGCAAGCTCCCGAACATCGCTTATATAATCTTTTATGGCGCCAAATGATGCGCAATCTTCTTCAATTTTCGTTAGTCTGCTTCTTATTTCACCTAGCGCTTTTTCATTTTAGGTTCACGTGCTGCCAATTGATCTTGTCCAGATCGAAGTTCATTTAAAGCTTCCATAATGTCGGAAGAATCTTGCGGAGCAGCACCGCGGGCGTTGGGACCGGGGTTTACTTCAACTTTACGCGCTAAGATCAGCAGTGGACGGATGACACCAAGGCATTCAAAGGCACTGAGGGCTCGGCAGCACTAGCAGTGCCCCATGACGGGTATACCACGCAAGTAATGAGTATTCGTAGTTTACCTGCACGACAAAGAGGTGACGCAGGTGAGCGTAGGTAGACATCGCTTCAGTGCGCCGAGCGCATTAAGCGCGGTGGGCGGTGGTGCTCTCCTTAAGTAGTGTGAACGCTCCGGTGACGTAGATATGCTGGTTATCATCGTTGGGGGAGGGTGGGTGGGTAGAGTGGCACATGCGCTGTAATCGGACAGGAACCAAAGCTGGTGTTTGGGCAGTATTCCAAGGTAGGCCTGCTTGAGAGAGGGCGTAAATGGCACTGGGTCGACTCGAGCGAACTGGCGACTGGGGGTCCAGCCGGGATGCAGAACAAGGTTTCGGTGCTCCATGAATGAGAGGGCAATGGTATCGGCAGGAAAGTGCTGCCGATGGCCCAGCTTGCCTCAGCACAAGCGCCAGCCGGCGGACTGAAAGGCACGAGGGCAAGCGCCAGCACCTGCACAACAAAGAGGCGACGCATGTAAACGTACGTGGACGTCGTTGCAGTGCTGCTGAGCCCCCTAAGATGTCTGCACTGCTGGCATACTTGTCGGAGGCGCTGCAGAATCTCTCTCTCGAAATGATTCCGGAGCCCCCACCGTAGAGTTTTGAAGGCTATTCGTAACCCATCAGTGCACGAAATATATAAAATTCGGCGTTAATTTATAATGCTGTTAGAAGTGGAGCGCTGAGGGGCACCAGCAGAAACAAAAAGCGCTTGATTTGATTTCCTATGCTTGGCGTTGTTTCCTTTGCTGAAATGCGAACCGGTATCTTTAGTGCGCTCACATTTGAAACAGTCGCTTTCATTAAGCGAGTTGGCTTCTCTATTTATTTAGCTATTCAACAATTTTAAGCGACTTAAGTTTCAAACAACAATTTTAAAACACATTTAAAGAGTATGGGCAATTTTACAAGGGTTCTGTACCACATCTTTATTTCACATGCAATAAAATACTAATGGCATACCCAATCCTTATTTATTGATGTTTATAATACGGGCGTAATTATTATTTAGCAATAACAGAAGTGCATTCGTACGGGTGAAAAGTTTCATGGGGTGACAGCGCAGCGGCACAAGGCCTAAGAAACCGTAGTGACGTAAAGAAAGGGACACAACACGGGGCGTATAATTGACAACAGGCGTTAATTTTTCGCTCTACGTTTATATGTATACACGTACGACCCATTGTGTAATAAAAAATCACGATGATCATGGCAAAGCTTTCCGCGCCAACATTCCACCATGAGAACGACTATGATCTAGAATGAAAAAATGGTATTTCTTTCTGAGACAGATATTAGTGGAGTACTTACACAGCTCTCACCAGATGTCTTGATCTCTGTGGCCTCAACTATGCTTCCATAAAGTTTACGTGCAATGTTACAACTTCGCATATTATAAACTCCGGAATGCACTGGCAACCACGACAATGGATTACAAGCTTACGGGAATCTGCGTTGTCTGCGCTCTTGTGGTCGTCACCTAGCCTATCCTTCAAGCATCTCCCCTTCTGCCAATTTAAAAATTGCCACAGGAGAGAGAAATCGAATAAACGTGGTTTAGTTTTTGACACGTCAGCACCTAAGTACACATTTTATTGCGCAGTGGGGGCAGATTTTTCGGGTTGCTCACACGCATGCAGAAACTTGGCAGCCATTTTGTAGCCATCATCGTGGTCATTGATTTGCGGCTGGGAAATGAGGTGGACCAACGATGTATTTCAGAGCTACCTTGCAGCTAAGTTTGCGGTGAGGGCCGTAAATTTTGTTCGGATTTTGTGGCAGTTCGCCGTGGCTGAAGCCGAGATTAAAGCCTAAAGATCGTTGTAGTGATGAAAGAAATGCTATTATTCATTTTTTTTCCTACCAAAGTTTTCTTGTACTTGGTATCCTGATCTAAAATAGCAGATCAGCTGGCAAGTTTCTTGGGTGTGCTTTACTACATGATAAAAATGTCCACTGTGTTGTGGACTCTTATTTATTCCAGAGAACGGCCGCATACGTGCCGTTAAAAAAAAACAATGCAGTGGCGAATTTCGTGTCAGTACTGTATATGTACGTTAGAGCTCTGATCATGCGACTAAAGATCTTGGTGAACCCACCATTTTAATACAACTGCTAAACAGGAGAGTTGGTAATACATTCTTTGAGGCGGCAGCGCAAAAATCTGGGGCAAAAGCCACAGGAACACAGGACGAGCGCCAGTTTGCCTCGGTAAGGGTTAGCCGTCGGAGACAAGATCTTGCATTCGACAACGAGAAATTATACGGCTTGAGACAGTGGCAGGGTGTTTCTAATCTGCAGCGCATGCGATTCACCAATGCGAAGAAAAAAATGGTAGAGTTTACGCTAGTGCAGAGCTGGCAGCAATTTTTAACATAATTATATGCTTCGGGCTACACAATCCTTTCAAATTTTGCGGAGGTTCTCAAACGTTCTGTGTTAGCGCACCTATGGCAATAATCAAATACGCTTTATATTCAAGCTATTAATGGCGCAAGACGTGGGAAGCTGCATAAGGCCTTCAGGCATACATTACTCTCATCTGGTTAACCTCCCTGCGTTTCCTTCATTCTCTCTCTCTCTCTCTCTCTCTCTCATTACGATGTGCTTTATTATCCAAGTGAAACAGTTTATAGGGCCAAGGACAGAGTTCACAAGAACTTAAAAACTGACGCAAGCCGTATGTCGTTCAAATCCTCTGAAGGAAGGTTGAATTGCTAAATGACGCGGCAACATCCCCTGTTATTAGCTTAGTTGGATTATTCCTTATGCAATTAGCGTAGTTGAGCAAGAGATTCTATAAATTATCTGAACATCTATGTAAAAAAAAATGTTGCAGCCTGCCAGCTAATTCATCAGACTGCAAAGCAAGTAAGCTTCACACTTTGTAAAACAGCACCGTCATTCAGCTCGGATTAATGGCAAAAAAGACCAGACAGCAGTGAGACGCCTTAGCTGTGAAAAATTAGCATAGTAAAAGAAAAGAATAGCAGTTTGACGCACCACACAAGGAAGAAGCAAGCAATCAGGCTTCCAGCGCTGTGTCGGCATCTAAGTTCTTCGGTAAATTAGAACAGATTTCTTCGGATAGCCCTTCGAAAAACAAAAAAATTAGAGTCAAGCTTTTTGTAGTCAACCGCTGCTCTAGCCTTTGACATGAAGTTGCAACTTAGAAAACTCGCTGCGGCGGATGAATGGCTTCGACTGGGTTTGCGTTGTCAAATCACGCCCAGTGCGGCCGTAGTTTGCTACAGGCAAAATGTTAATCCACCTTCCTGCTTTCCGGTTTAAGTACATACTAAAAACATCAAGTATTAGACATTTATCGAGAGCTATCCTCAAGAACTTCTCTCTAGGTCACGTCCTCATGAACTCATTAACCCTCAAATGCGGTTTCCGTACCAGTAAAACTTTTTGGACAACTATCTGCAAACAAGCGAGTTCCCAAAAGATAACGTAAAGACCAGTGGCTTGTGTGAAGCAGTTTGAGAGTTTGTTACATTCATTGTGTTGCGAAAAATTCTTTTGGAAGTAGTTTTTTGAAGTAGTAGCCTGCAAGTGGGAAGATCTACCCTCGCAGATTGCGCCATAGAGGATATCAGCAGTCAATGGGGAATATGACAGTTTTTTATAGGCTTCAAAGGCCCATGCTTACCCGGGCCATGAGGAGATAACTATTGAAGTCCTCGGGGTAATATAGACCACCTGGGTTTCTTTAACTAACAGTTACATTGTACTGCACACCGGCCTCAAGCATATCGGCTCCACCGAAACGCGACCGCCGTGGCCGTGATCGAACCCGCGTATTTCCAGTCAGCAGTTATCCTAATAGCCACTTAGCTACCACGGCTGCTGGGAACAGGATGGATTTTTGAGGAGGTGGGCCTTAACAGGCCCAACTGCGTTTGAAAAAAAAGATGGCATACTAGGAAATATATTTTTGTTATAGTGTTGATTGTAGAAAGAAAAATAATGAATTGAATAGTACAACTGAATAAATATCTGTTTGTGCACTCCACTTTGGGATGTTTGGGATTATAAAGAAGTCATTCAAGCTTAAAGCGCTGAAACATACTAAAACATAATACTGAAACATATTAAAAAGAGCGGTACGACACACATGACTTGCGAGATCATTCTTCTAAGGTGTTCCAGGTTAACAGTGTAGGCTTTGCCATGCGCTTTTTGTTTTGTGACTAAGGAGTCAAAGAAGGTGTATATGAGATGAAGCATAAGTTTCAGAACTATACAGTGTTTAGAATAACGTCGGGCGCCCAGGAAATTGGGAACAGGTAAAATGGCCACAGATTTAAAGGACGAATGGGCGAGCGCAATATAGATACAAATTAAAATGTATTGGAAAAAGTGTACACAGGGCCGAGTAGAAGCAACGGAAAGGTTGGTAGGACGACTGCTCGCAATTTAACTACGTGAACTCAGTTCAGTGAACCGCATTGAGTCGTGAAGTACCGAAAATGTTGAGTTATTGCATTTCATAGAAACGATGTCTGTTTGACTTCTTAAACTGTGTTTTGTCGATTTTAATACAATTTTTTGACTTGTTTAATACGTTTCTTAAAATAAAATTACCATTTAGCACTTATCATATCTGTAATTTCTGAGGCACCTAGTAGAAAACCAGTCCCTCGAGCTTCATACCACCACACTTTTTTTCCCCTCTTCATTCTTCAATAGAAATGCGATGAACGATTAGCAACCGAAGTGAAACGTTTAGAATAGTACAAATCAGCAGCAGCATTCAAAAATCTCTTTAAACCAATGATAAAGCGGCAGCTGAACGTGAGAGTCCTGCGATGTTGCATCACCAAGAGACGAAAGTTGCGTGAGGCCACGTGGCTCTCAAGCGGCAAGTATTCCTTATCACGGCAACGTAGTTTGAAACATCTTGCTGTAAATGGCGTCATTCGCTCCGAAATGATCATCGCGTTGCGTGTTTGCTCGCAGTTGTAATAGGTTCCATGCGTGCGAGTTCTTTTCGGTAATATTTATTCTCAATTTGCTGCTGACATTTTCCAGCGGTCAAAGGATGCCTTGCTGCTGCTTCCATTGACATTTGAGGTGGCTTTGAGGAAGCAGCTGTTCCCAGAACATAATTACCGCGAGATTCTGGTGGAGACATTTTGTTATGCTCCCTAATGATTTGGCCGATCGCTATGGAAACTTTCCACATGCTCCTTTCTTTGACCTCCCGCATGGCGCGGGTGTTAGATGACGTCACACGCGACCACGACATTTGAAATACTTTATGCATGTTTTTCTTCTGCCTATTTAGTGTCCTCCAGCGCAGAACACACATATTGCTTCACCGTTTTCATAAACAAGCGCTTGCTGAATTCTGTGTATCAGCAGCTGGAGGAGGACACGGTTGGAGAAGGAAACATAAATAAAAAGGCCACGGCAGACATATTTTCTTATGATTTAAGCAAAGGTTAAATGAATCATCGATCAAGCCAGAAAAATAAATAAAATTACATTCAGTTGCGTTCGTCTTTGGATTTTCTTAGTTTAGTCAGTAGACAAACTCAGGAATAAGGCCTAAAATAAATTCTAGATGTAAATACAGTTTCTGGCACATTAGATATATCACAAATAACAGTTAACTGGGTTCACTGAAATTAATAAGGTACTAATAAGTTGCAGTCACGATTAAAAAAAAGCTGCGAGGTTGTATATACGCAGCTGTGTACATATGTCCTAAATGAAGTAGGCCGTACACCAGGTACATACTTCCCGTTTTTCAGCAGTGTGTGTCGCGCCAATAAGTATGAGGCCGGCGCGATGAGGGAAATGTATGATTTACAGGGTGAAGTGCTAGAACGTCTGATGGTGGGGAGCCGAACGGCGCGTGAAGCCGGCACGAGGAGCGAGTTCAATTAGAGTGAACTTTGGCGCCATCATCTTTGACGGCTGGTGCTGCTCCTGCTGCGTAAGGCCGTTGCTGCGGCTACAGTAGGCCCCCGCTAGTGAAGGAATCCGGTGAAGCTGGGAGGCGGATTGCTAATTTGCGCTTCTGAGGAGTGGCACAGAAAGATGGAGGAGGAGGGCAGTCGGCCGGGTGGGGCAGAGGAAGCACACATGAATGCCCAGTGGGCGGGGCGTCCTCTTTGAAGGCTGGCTTTAAAAGGTCGATTGAAATGGTGTTAGTGCGCCCATGAATGTCGACGACGAAGAACTTCGATGTTTTTCCAGTACACGGAAGGGGCCGTCGTAGGGTCGCTGAAGCGGCTTGCGTACAGAGTCTCGGCGAACAAAGATGTGCGTGCAAGTCGCTAGTTCGGATGGAACATGTGAAGATGGTCGTGACTGGCGTTGGTGATGTGGCGCTCTGAGATGGCGCAAAAATAGCGGAGCTGCGTCACGTAATCGGTAGGATCCGAACTTGTAGACGAATCGGTAGATTGCAAACACTCACCCGGAAGACGTAGTGGTGAGCCGAAGACAAATTCTGCCGGAGTGCAACGAAGATCTTCTTTCAGTGTAGCACGGAGGCTGAGCAAAACCAGTGGTAGGGAGGCAGGGTGGTGTCGAGTTGGGCTTTGAAGGATGTTTTTAGCGAACGATAGGAGCGTTCGATCATACCGTTGGCGATGGGGTGGTAAGCAGTAGTTCTAATTCGGGAAGTTCCAAGTAAAGTCATCAGGTTAAAAGTGAAGATTAAAACTGGGTGCCACGGTAAGTGGTGACGGTCGAGGAAACCCCGTACCGGGAGACCCAGCCGATGACGAAGGTTCTGGCGATAGTGTCACTGGCGGCGTCAGGTAGAGGAAACGCTTCGGGCCAACGAGTGAACCGATTTACGCAAGTGTTGGGCAGATCTGAGACTTGGGAAGCGCCAGTGGCCGGTGACAAAATAAGACGACGACACAGTGTGGGTGTTGTTGAAGAAAAAGCCCACGACGTTCCGAACGCTAAAAAGGGCTCCTGTGTCGTGCCGTACTGTGTTCCTAGTTTCTGAAGGACCTCTTGGTTGAAGGCCAGTTGACGTCTTCTACTAGACAAGTAAGAAGATATGATTGTCCAGCGGAAGGTGGCCAGGGACCCAAGATATCGATACGGACGTTGTCGAAATGGGCTGACGGCGGAGGGAACGAGCCGAAGGGAGAGGTCGTGTATCGCTGAGTTTTAGACTGCTGGCAAGCCAGGCAGGCACGGGCCCAGGCGCGCACGTCCTTGGTGATGCCGGGCCAGACGTAACGTTTTTTGAGAAGATGCTGCGTGGCGCGAATTCCGGGATGAGACAGGCCGTGGAGGGCGTCGAAGACAAGACGACGAAAGGCAGAGGCCACCAAAGGGCGCGGAGTGCCGGCCTGAGTGTCGCAAATAATGGGGACGGGGCACGAAAGGAGGAGAATTTCATAGAGAACCATCAAATGAGGGTTCTTGCAAAGGTCCATAACTGCCGAGCCATTTTGCTGCGCTTTTGCGAGGGCGGAAAAGTCGAGCTTCAATGGTGGAGCAGCAGAGGCGAAGGATGCAGTAACACGTGACAGCGTCCGCTGGGGCATTTTCAAGACCTTGCACATGTCTGGTGTCGGTCGTAAATTCTGCCACGTACGAAAAGTGACGAATTTCATGGGGCGAAAATTTACCACTCCCCGATTTGATAGCGAAAATAAGTGGTGTGTGGTTGGTGACGATGTGGAATTGCCAACCTTCAAGAAGGTGTTTGAAATGCTGCACGGACATGTACATTACAAGGAATTCACGGCCGAAAGTACCGTAGCGGCGTTCTGCAGCGGAAAACTTACGGGATAAAAACGATAGAGGGCTCCAAGAACCAAACTCGATCTCGTGGAGCTCGACTCCAACACCGGAGTCGGAGGCGCCGGTCATGAGGCATAGGGGTGCATCAGGGCGCGGGTGAGCTATGAGAGCGAGGTCGGATAGTTTCGCTTTGGCGGCCTGGAAAGAATCCAGAGCAGCTGAAGACCATGTCAGTTGTGCGGAGAGTGCTTTCTTGTCTTGAAGTATGTCCGTCAGTAGATTTAGGAGTGCTACACAGTGAGGGATGAAACAGCGATAAAAATGATAAGGCCGAGAAATTCACGGAACTTGCGGATTAAGGCAGGTTGAGGAAAGTCTTTAATGGCCTGGACTTTTGACGAGAGAGGCCGGATGCCGAAGCTGTTGACACGGTGGCCAAGGAAGTCGAGCTCCGACTTGCCGAATTCAGATTTTGCTCTGTTGACGTTAAGGCCATAACCAGAGAGACGTTGAAAAAGATGCCGAAGGTGTTGCAAGTGCTGCTCCGTATCGCGGCTGAATACGAGGAGGTCATCGATGTAGGCCATGCATAAAGGTGGACCGCTTGTAACTGTGTCCACGAAACATTGATATGTATGGCCAGAGTTACGGAGGCTAAATGCCATGATGAGATATTCGAAGAGGCCGAATGATGTGATGATTGCATTTTTGGGTGCATCGGATATGGTTCTACAGGGATTTGGGGTAGGCCTTGACGAGATCAATTTGAGAGAAAACTGTAGCGCCATGCAGTGCGGCGGTAAAATCCTTGATGTGAGGTAGGAGTTAACGGTCCGGAACGGTAGCGTTGTTGAGGGCGCGATAATCTCTACAGGGGCGCCAGTCCCCTGGGGATTTTTTCGGTACCATATGTAGAGGGGACGCCCATGGGCTAGATGAAGGTCGGATAATGCCGACCTCCAGCTTGTGTTCGAGCTTGTTGCGAGCGATCTGTAAACGGTCTGGTGCAAGGCGACGGGCTTGACCATACGTGGGCGGGCCGCTGGTCGCAATGTGATGCGTAATCTGGTGTTTGACGGGCAGTAAGAAGTTAGACGGACGAAGCAGAGAAGAGTAGTCATCCAGGAGGATCTCCTAGTCCGACTGGTGTGGGCTTGGTATACTGGGAAGCGGTTCTCGAAGACGGAAACCCTCAACAGAGCGGTTCGTCGTGCTGTGTACGAGACACTTTCTGTGCATCTTCACCAGCAGATTGTAGTGGCGCAGGAAATCAGCTCCGAGGATTGAGTAACGTACGTCCGTGACGAGGAAAATCCATCGGAATACACGTTGGAGACCCAACTTAAGTGTGAGAGCATGTTCGCCGCACGTAGCGAAGTGGGTGAGGTTTGCGGCTTGTAGCGATGGGCCAGTGCTGCGAGAAAGTGAGGATGTAATGCTGCAGGGGAGGACGCTCACGTCTGCTCCAGTGTCGACGAAAAAACAGGCCCGAGATGTGGTCGCGAATGATGAATAAGCGGCTGTTCTTCGGGGTGACGCCACTTGCCGCTTCTGGGGTTGTTGTGGGAAGTTTCCCTGGAAGCGACAGGGAGTGGTACGCCGACGCGCTGCTTCACCAAAGGTGCGGTGATACCAACACTCACTGGTTTGAAGAGGTGGGGTAGCATTACGTCGGCAAGGTGAGGCCTGGTGACGAGAAGGCGAAAGAGAGCGGGAGGTCGACAGTGCAGTAATTTGTTCGGAGAGACGTGTGATTTGGGGATGGAAGTCGTCACGGAGGCTCTGAAGGTCCACGCGGGAGGGAAAAGATGATGGCGGGATGGGAGGCTGGGATACAGCGCCCAGAAAAAATGTGGAGTAGGAAACGTCCATGACACAATCCGCCAACTCAGCGAGCTTCTCCAAAGACAACCCCTGGGCGGGCACAAGCACCAGGCGGACCGACGACGGCAAACGCTGAAAGAAAAACATACGCAGGAAGGCTTGGTCGAATATGGCAACTTTGCGGCCCAGGACTGCTGGAGCCGTCGCAGCACCTGTGTTGGTTTGCGGTCTCCCAGTTCATCAGAGGAGATGAGCTACTGCAGGCGGTGATGCTCCGAGATGGCTGTTCGCTTGATTAACTCGGCAGCCAACGTGTCAAACGGGGCCGAGGCGGGCGGAGTTAAGAGGAGGTCGCGGACTTCGGCGGCGATCTCAGGTGGTACCGACGCAGCGACGTGGTGAAACTTCTGCGCCTGGGTGGTGATGCGGCCAAGAGTGAACTGGCTCTTTACTTGAGCGAGCCAGAGTTGAAGATCGGCCGGCTAGAACTGGAGAAGGCAAAAGGACAGCGCCAAGACTGCAGTGGAGGGTCCGTCACCGGGAATGGCTGAGGCGTTGTCGTCGGCGTTGGCCATGGTGGGGGCGGGCGTTCGAGTGGACGTCCGGAGTCAAAAGTCTGTCGTGTCAATCAGTACGAGGCCGGCACAATGAAGGAAATGTATGATTTACTGGCTGAAGTTCTAGAACGTCTGATGGCGGGAAGCCAAACGGCGCGTCATGCCGGCACGAGGAGCGAGCTCAACTTGACCGCAGTTCGGCACCATCTTCGACGTCTGGTGCTGCTCCTGCTGCGTAAGGCCGCTGCTGCTGCTACATGTTTCTCTTTCAGTCTGGATACTGCGCAATGTACAGAGCAATGCCAACTATTGACGGTTGAGCCTCCCGCTATCGTCACGGGCGGTGCCGGACATCGGAGAGGCTAGGAGGCGGCAAAGCGTATCTCCAAGCATGTAGTACGTATTCACTGGGCGATCGGTGGCATAAATGAAAACAAGTCTCCGCTACCAATAGCAGCAACGTAATGCGACAGACGTCGACAACAGGTTACTCGTCTAGCAAAATGAAACCTAAAAGTCCAGAATTGTAACTTCTGTGTTGCATTTCATATCAGAGGCTCCGCTCGCGTCATGTCAGAAAAAAAATAATGCCGCGTTCGAGCTGAGATGCCTAATGATCCTTAAATCAGACTAATAAATGAATAGCAACGCAACATTGCACGAAAGTGTGCGATACTTCTCAACGTTGCGTAAAACCGAAACTAACGAAGCATGGAATCCAGAATAACCAGTTTAAATAAAGACGCTATCAATTATCAGCTCGGAAGAGCCATTTAGGCGCACGGAATGCATGACTTTGGGTGCTCCGCGCTATGTTCTTCGAGCGCCATGCCTACGGCATGTAGAAGGAAACAGAACTGCACAGAAGTAGAGGCGCGCTGTCCGGCTAAGGAAAGAGATTGGTGGCAAAGGCCTGTCAAGCAGCATCAGAACAATGCACCCTGCCCACGAGCCACAATTAATGAAACGCATTGCTTGTGCAAGAAACGTTAAGAACCAATCCTCCTCATATACAAACCTATGCAAGTTGCATGTTCTCTTTGACTACCTGAGGCTCTCTAACAAAAGTCAGACAAGCCATAGTGGCGGCTGCGGATCACGTTTTACAGGCTAAGCGCCCATAAAATTTGGTCACAGTGCTGAGCACGAGAAAGTCTTCGTGTGAACACCAAGGAATTTCGGCCAAAACGCACGAAATCCTGGGATCATGGGCTGGACATCTGAGCGCAGTGACCACGACATTTATTTTCTTTCTTGTCCATATTCATAAAAAATGAAACCAAGAGTGACCAAGGTTTAAAAATCGATTCATTTTACATATTTAAAGATTAAAAATTATTATTTACAGCATGTATTTGAGGTCCGAATTTGGAACAGTCTGGGATAAGAGTTAATGGAGAATTCCTAAATAATCTGCTATTCGCATATGACATTGCCTTGCTGAGTAACTCAGGAGATGAACAGCAAATCATGCCCAACGAGTTATACATACAGAGCACAACTGTGGGTCTAAAATCAACATACAGAAACCTATAGTAATGTTCAATGGTCTAGCAAGGAAACAACAGTTCACAATTGGCAGCGAGGTGCTGGAAGTGGTAAAGCAATACGTCAACTTAGGGCAGGTAGTAACAGCTGATAGGGATCATGAGAGGGCAATAACTAGAAGGATAAATAAGAATGGGGTGGAGCGCATATGGCAGCTTCTCTGATCACGAATAGCAGTTTGCCAATATCCCTCAAGAGAAAAGTGTACAGCAGCTGTATCTTACCGGTACTCACCTACGGGGAAGAAACGCGGAGGCTAACGAAAAGGGTTCAGCTTAAGTTAAGGACAACACAGCGAGCCATGGAAAGAAAAATAATAGGTGTAACGTTAAGAGACCGGGAGCTGGCAGAGTGGGTGAGCCGACAAATGAGTGTTAATTACATCCTTGCCGAAATCAAGAGGAAAAAATGGGCTTGCGCAGGGCATGTAATGCGAAGGAAAGATAACCGCTTGTCCTTAAGGGTAACGGAGTGGATTCCAAGAGAACGCAAGCATTGCAGGGGACGGCAGAAGGTTACGTGAGCGGGTGAGATTAGGAAGTTTGCAGGCATAGGGTGCACGCAGCTAGCAAAGAAGAGGGCTTGGGAGACATTGGAGAGACCTTTGCCCTGCTGCGGATGTAGTAAGACTGAGGATAATTATGATGAAGGTGCTATTATTAACAAAGACAGGCCGCCATTGAAAACATGACCAGAAAGCGTTTAACACTACGACCTTATCAAGTGAGGTAGCCTAGTAGTGTTGTTCGAGGAACTAGCAGACATTAACTAGGATGTCAGAGGTCTTAGGTACGAAGAATAGATCATGTGTATACAGTACTAAATGGCGGGTAAATACTATCTTATCGTGAATAAGCAGACAGACGAGAAAAAGGTGTGGGATTCGTCATCAGTGAGCATATAGCTCCCAACATAGAGGCATTAGTCCGAGCAAAGGCGAGGAAGAACGAGCTCCGAAAGCGTTCAGGTTCGAAATGTTTATTTGCGCTGCTAGCGCTGCGGCGGCCTAGCCCAAATTCCTCTTTCTTGTCCGGCGCCGCGTGTCATGGTCTGCGAGCTGAGCGCGGCGCGAGGGGTGCTACAGCCCCCCCCCCCCCCTCCCTGTTGAGCGAAGCTACGAGATTCGCCCAGACGATGTGCTTGAAGGAAGCTGCGCACAAAGGTGGCACAGTCGAAGCGATTGCGAGTGTAGGGCCGACGGGCAGAGGAGTGGCAATGTAGGCTTGTTTGATGCGGTCAGCAGCCACGACGTCTTCACGGCCATTGACGTCTAACGTGAAAATCCTCTGCGCACGATGGAGCACGCGGAACGGCCCATCGTAGGCCGGTGTGAGTGGTGGACGGACGTGATCACGGCTGATGAAGGCATGGGTGCAGGAGGCCAGGTCCTGGTTGAAGAACACGGAGTCAGGGTGACGGGCTGCAGGGGTGACTGGAGTAATGTGGCGAAATGTGTTGCGTAGGTCTCATATGTATGTGCAAGCGTCTTGGATTAACGGAGGGGAGGAAAAAGAGGAGAAATCCCCGGGGAGAGGCAGGGGAACGCCGTAGACTAGCTCAGCAGAAGAGCTGCCGAGGTCAGCCTTCAGTGCCGAGCGAATGCCCAAGAGGGCTAGGGGAAGTTGGTCGGACCAGCGTTCCCTTGGTTGGTAAATGGTAAGGGCAGCCTTCAGTTTTTGATGCAGAAAATCCACCATTCCATTGGCCGAAGGATGGTAGGCGGTCGTATGGATGTGGCAAACGCCCAGAGTATTGGCAAGAGCAATAAACAGGTCCGATTGAAACTGGCGGCCGCGGTCGGTGGTGACGACAGACGGGCAGCCTAAACGAGATACCCAGCCGGCCATGAAGGCCGAAGCAACGGTCTCGGCTGTATTTTCAGCAATGGGCAACGCCTCGGGCTAGCGGGTGAAATGGTCCACACAGTTGAGCAGATAGCAGCCCACGTGATAACGATAGTGGTCCAACAATGTCATGGGAAAATCGTGCTTCAGGCGGCCGAAAGGGAGAGGCAGGCGTGACGGCATGCCGGTGAACTTTGACGCTCTGGCAGAGAAGCCAGGTTCGTGCCCAGTGGCGGACGTCGGCATTGATGGTTGGCCACAGGAAACGAGATGTTATCAGCTTCTGCGTAGCACAAATATCAGGTTGCCCCAGGCGGTCCAGTTTCTTCAAAATGGTGTGACGGAAAGCCAAAGGTACGTAGGGGCGCGAGACGCCAGTGGATATCTCGAACGTAATGAACTGGGAGGAAAACGGCAGTGGACATTCGGCGAAGGACAGGGATGTGGATAAGGAGTGAAGACGTTGCAACTCTGGATCATTGCGCCGTGCAGCCGCTAGCTCTTCCATGTCCACTGGCGATTCGGACGCTATGGCACTAACACGAGAAAGCGCATCATCAGCAGCATTCTCCGCACCATGAATTTGACGGAGATTCACTGTAATCTCGGAGATAAAGCACAGTTGGCGGATATATCGAGCAGTATAGGTGCGGTGTTCCTGTGGAAGGCAAACGTCAATGGCTTGTGGTCCGTGATGACGTGAAAGTCCCGGCCCACCAGGAAGTAGCAAAAGTGCTTGATGGCGAGGTACACATCAAGCAACTCTCGTCCGAATGTAGTATTTAGTCTCAGGTGGCTTCAACTTTTGGGGGAAAAAACCGGGGGGCTGCCAACTAGAAACGTACTGCTCGAGAACTGCATCGACGGCAATGCTCGAGGCGTAGTGGAGCATCAGGAACTGGATGTCTTCAGTGCACTCAAGTGGCGCAGCAGAATCTTTTTTCGTAGCCAAAAGGTCGGTAACAGGCTTCAGGAAAGAGGCGCACTTTGAAAGAAAACAGCGATGAAATTTCAGGAGGCCGAAGAATTCTCTGAGCTTTTTGAGTAACGTGGGGACGGGAAACTTTGAATGGCTTTGAATTTGCTGTCGAGAGGTCGAATGCCGTGTGGAGTGACAATGTGGCCGAGGAACTCTATTGTAGTTACGCCAAAGAGGCACTTGTTCGGGCTGATGACGAGCCCATATTCATCCAGTCGGTGGAAGAGGGCGCTCAAATGAGCTTCATTCACAGAACCGAATGAACTTGCCTCGCGGAGATCATGAATGTAAGCGAACACGAAGTCGATGCCTCGCCTAACCTGGTTGATAGCTCGCTTAAAAGACTGTGCGGCGTTGCGCAAGCCAAAAGGCATCCACACATACTCAAAAAGGCCGAACAGTGTGGTAATACCTGTCTTCGCAATATCAGCGGGCTCCACAGGAATTTGATGATAAGCTTTCACTAAGTTAATTTTAGAGAGGATGGTGCACCAAGCTTGATTTGACGTGAATTCCTGCATGTGAGGAAGTGGATAGTGGTATGATAAAGTGTGAGTGTTGATGTCGCGGTAATCTCCACATGGTCTTCAGTCGCCCGGAACTTTCTTTGGCACCATGTGAAGTGGCGATGCCCAGTTGCTGGAAGAAGGGCGTACTATGCCGATTTCCAGCATGTGTACCAACTCACGGCGAGTAATAGCGAGGCGTTCTCCTGACAGACGGCGAGGGCGAGCAAACACCGTAGGTCCCGGAGTCACGATGTGGTGAGTGATCGAGTGCTTCCCCGGTGACTCTCTGGTATGCAGTTTTGTGAGGTTGGGAAATTCAGCTAGAACTTGCGCATACGGCGAAACAGGGACGAGAGCGTGAAGCCCCGTCGCCGCAGTCGTGGGGAGTACGCCGCTGACGAAGAGGTGCGTGCGGAGATCTATGAGGCAATGAGCTTGCATGTCGACGGCTAGGTTGAAGAAACTGAGGAAGTCTGCGCCGAGAACAGCTTGCGAGACGTCAGCGACAATGAAGATCCAACGAAACGTGCGCTTCAATCCCAGGTTAAGCGGCAGGAACCGGTGGCCGTACGTGTGAATGGGCGAGTTGTTGATCGCTTGGAGCGGGGAAATCTGTTCGTTGCGACGGCGATCTGCCCAAGAGGCTGCTATGGCACGCACTTGTGCTCCCGTGTCGACCAAAAAACGAAGGCCAGTAATATTGTCCGAGACGTAAAAGAGGCGGCATGTCCGTCCACCAGCACCACTTGCGCCGTCAGTGGCCGGTCGCAGCGTTTCCCGACCAGGAGCACGGTTGTGTGCTCTTGCGGGCAGAGCTGCCGAAAATACGGTGGTACCAGCAGACAGCCGAGAGTGAGGTGGCTGGCCGCGCTTCGGATGGTTGGGATTCCAGGGAGTGGCGACGTGGCCTGAAATTCGGAGGAGAACGGCGCGGCAAAGGCGCGAGGACATCAAGCAGCCTGGCAAGAGCATCAAGTCGACATTTGGTGCTGGCAAGCTGGGAGTCTGCGGCATTGCTTGGAGGCGGACTGGTCTCAGAGCTGACGTTTGGGAGCCGTGAGTAGTCCGCAACACGGTCAGCGAGTTCTGCTAGCTTCTGTAATGAAACATCAACCGCATCTGCGAGAATGGGGACCATGTGTTGGGGAAGACGCTGAACGAACAACTCACGCAGAAGTGAGTCGTGCTGTGCAGCGGAGTCTCACAGAAGCAGGCGCATGCGACGGAGGAGCTGCGAATTGCGGCTCTCACCAGGCATCGTAGCGCGGAGGATCTGCTCGAGCTTAGTGCGCTCGGACGCGGAATTGCGGTCGATGAGAGCTGCCTTCAACGTGTCGAAGGGGCGAGCCGTTTCCGGCGAGCTGATGACGTCTACTAACTTCTCACCGATGTCATGAGGCCGGGTGGACAACAAGTGTAGAAACTTGGTCCCTTGGCTGGTGATACGTCGCAGCTGGAAATGCGCCTCAACCCGCAGGTGCCAGGAGCGGGGGCTATTGCGCCAAAAATGACGGCAGGCTGACTGGCTGGAACGCGGTCACCGAAGCACCGAAAGGCTCAGCGTTCTACGGCGTGTCGCCACCGATAGGTAGGGCCGAAGAGGCAGGGGAATACATGCAGGATGATGGGGTTGCGTGTTCGAAGCCGGGGCGCTAAATCTGTTGGAGCTAAGGCGAGGAAGAACCAGCTCCGACAGCGTTGAGGTTCGAACTTGTCATTAGCGCTTCTTGCGCTGCGGCGGCCTCGCCTAACTTCCTCTTTCTTGTCCGGCGCCGCGTACCATGGCCTGCGAGCCGAGCGTGGCGCGAGGGGCGCTACAAGTTCTATTGTATTATCAGGAGGGCGGCAGCTATTGTAATTATGCTTAAGAAGAGGTACAAGCTGAAGGCGCTGCCACCCTACGCGTCTACTTCCAACCATGATGACCAGATCGTTGAAGCTTCTATGAACACGTCGAATCAGCGATAAAGAAAGTAATAACATTACACTGTACTCATAGGCGGTTTCAACGCCAAGGTAGGCAAGAAGCAGGTCAGACACCAGGCGGTAGGCGTGCATCACATAGGCCCAGGATTGACAGCAGGGAGTTATTAGTATATTTCTCTAAAAGAAACAATTTACGGATCATGGTAACCATCTTTCGGAAACAAAAGAACCGGAAATGAGCGTGGAACTTCCCCAATGGTCTGACTAAAAATGAAATAACGTCCATAATTTTCAGTCACCTTGTATCGCGCAGGAAGTGTAGGTCCTCTGAAAGGTGCGTTGTAGCGGTCAAAGGAACGTTAATATTTTGAATTAACTGAGATTTGAAGAGAAGAAAAGAAATTAATGAAGTGGAAGCCTATTAACGGGTTAGCGGTAAGAGGGATAGTGAGGGAATTCAGGATATCGCTGCAGAACGGATATGCGGCTATAACGGTGGAAGGCGATCTTAGTGTTCAAACAATTAACAGTAATCTCACAGCTGGCATTACAGAGAACGCCGTAGAAAGTTGTGGTACGATTGGTCGGCATGATACCGGCAACCAATTTCTGGAGTTGTGAGATCTGATTAACAAACTCAAAAGAATGAAAGAGTTTAACCCTAAGAGATAATAGAACTGGCAGAGCTATCAAAGTTAATAAATTAGTTGAAGTTAGCTCACATCAGGAAGTTTAATATAGAAAAAAATCGAGCTGGCTCTAAAGAACGGAGGTAGCCTAATAGCATTGAAAAGGAAACTAGGCATAGGAAAAAACTTGATGTATATGCTGAAAAAGGGCGATATCATTAGCAATATGGATAGGATAGGTAAAGTAGCCGTAGAGTTGTACACAAATCAAAACCGCAGCTAATGTAATAAGAACATTAATCAGAGAGGCACTAGAGCACAGCAATGAGACATCGCAACAATAACGAAGGAGGAAGTATAGAAAGCCATAGGAGCAATGCGAAAGGGAAAGCTGCTCCTGAGGATCAGGTAACAGCATATCTCTTGAAGCCCGAAGGAGAGATTCCTCTTAAAAAACTAGCCATTCTATGTGGCCAATGCTTTATGATCTCGAGCGTACTAGAAGCTTGGAAGAAGGCTCACATTGTCTTTATTCATAATAAATGAGGCGTCAAGGAACAGAAAAACTACGGACAGATCAGCTTACTGTGCGTTGCCTACAAGTCATTTATTATGGCAATCGTAAATAGATTCAGGACAACCTTAGACTTGAATCAACCAAATGATCAGGGAGGCTTTCGTCAAGGATGCTCTAGAAGACCATATTCGCACTATCAATCAATTAATAAAGAAGTACTTGCAATATTTAACAACCCAAATATATAGCCTTCATTTATTACGAGATAGCATTTGACTTACTGGAAACCTCCGCAGACATTAAGGTAGTGCGGAATCAAGGTGTAGAAGAGCCTTAGCTAAAAGTATTGGATATCTATAACAACTGCATTGATATATAGTAATTCTTAAAATCAGCAATGAAATTCCAATAAGGAAAGGTGTTAGATAGGGAGTAAGGCCTCCCAATGTTATTCATCGCTTGTTTACGCGATGTGTTCTGAGGCCTGAATTGGGAACAGTTGGGGTGTAGAGCCAATGGATAATAGCTAAGTAATTTGCGATTTGCTGATGACATTTTCCTTATAATTCACTGAGGAGATAAACGCAAAGCATTTTAAATGAGTTAGATAGGCACAGCAGAACAGTGTGTCTAAATTTAATATGCAGAAAACCGAAGTAATGTTCAACAGACTCGCTAGGGACAGGAATTGACAGTTGGTAACGAGCAGCTGGAAGCTGTAAGGAGATACGTCTGCTTAGTACAGGTAGCTCCTGCGGATCTGCATCATGAGGGGGAAATAACTAGAAAATTGGCTCGTAGCGCATATCGCAGGAATTCTCAGATCATTAATAGCAGTTTACCGACATCCCTCAAGTGAAACAATATGCAGGAGCTGTAACTTTCGGGCACTCTCCTATGGGACAGAAACTCAGAGGCTAATAAAAAGAACTCAGATTAAGTTCAGGACAACGCAGAGAGCTATAGAAAGAAAAATGATATGTGTAACGATAAGGATACAGGAAGCAGGCAGAGCGGGTGAGGGAACAAACGCTGGATAATGACATCCTAGTCGACATTACCAGGAAGAAATGGGCTTGGGCAAGGCATGTAATGCGTAGGCAAGACAACCGCTTGTTTTTAAGGGTAACGGGGTTGATTCTAAGAGAAGTCAAGCATAGCAGGAGGCGGTAGAAAGTTAGGTGGGCGGATGAGATTATTGTTTGCCAGCATTCCGTGGCCACAGCTGGCAAAGGACAGGAATTATTGGAGTGTCATGAGAGAGGAAATTTTCCTGCAGTGGGTGTAGTCCGGCTGAGCATGATGATGACCGCGATGCGCCATTTCAGGGGCCGTTTTGCATTGGTTTCACCTTTGAAATGCTCTAGTATGCTGCACATGCTTCGTCGAGTCTGTCAGTAGCTCTGACATTCACTGAGTAACTGTTATAACAACTACTATGCCCCTGCCATATAATGACGTGCATATATTGCTGGAGGTTGCAGTTTTTTGGCTCTGCTGACACCTGAAGTAGCGAATAATCATCTGAAGTTTTGTTACCAAATAAATCACTTTCTAGGTTTTCTAGAATACGGTTTTTAGGTCGCTAGAAGGCATCTATCATATCCTTTCCCAGAGTGCTAATGCTAATAACTTTGCTGCTGATATTTAATGCTATCATCCGAAGGTTCTCACGTGCTGCCGATACCTGTTCTTCATCAGATGACACCCAAAATATAAAGCTGGAACGCAAGGTCGAGAAGAGAGGCAGAAAAGTGGTCGTTTGTCCATAGAGATGCTTGCGACGATGTTGGCGACGATGACGGCCAGCCCGCCGCTGAGCTCGGCACGCCGAAGAGCCACAAGAGACGACGCCCTTTTTTGCCCCGACATAATCACGACGATTGGGGAAGCTAACGGCCCCTTGCTCACTGCAGCGGCGTCAGGAACTTCAGAAAGGGGTCTGGTTGTGCTCAAAGTTCAGGCATCCGCTCTTTCAGGTCCCACACTTAGACCGGACAGGGCTGGATAACTGGAATTAGCTGACACCTGGGCCCTCTCCGTGTGGTCTTTGAGGGTAGGCCTAGGAGAGATTGTCATCGAGCTGCTCGGAGCCACCCAGCAAAATCAGATGTGTTGGCTGCCACAGGCGAGACTTGCTGTCACCGTTGCAAATAACCAGGCTTGCTGTCGCCGTTCATAACAGCGCCCATCCATCCTCACCCTCATCTCTCAGAGTGAAATCCTCATGAGGGCTCGCCCTCCTGAGAATGCCCACCTCTGCTTACAATTCGCCTACTGATTTTCTGCGAAGTGAATCAATTCTTTGCTAATGTACTTGCCCGATATGCAGCTAATTATGAGGCAATGTGCAATGCCAACGCCAGGCAAAGTAGCTAATATGCACCCCCTCCTTAAACAACGTCTCTTTAGTTTGAAAACGGCGGTTCTCTGTTATGTATTGAATATTAAACTACAGTTAACCAAGTCTAAATGACTCTATCCCTTTACTAGTTATTTTATTTCCCATTGTCTTGGCACACTCAAACAGGTCTTTAACGTAATCCACCCAAAGTTAGCACGATTTTAGGCAATGTTTTCTAGGAGCTAACATGCTTTTTTACATAGCCGTATTATGAGCAGATTTTATTTTACCACACCATTCAACTGGAGACGAATTTTTCCACGAAGCTTGCCCTTTTAACCGTATGCCTGAGCCTGGCCGAATGGTTTTGTAAAAACTCTAATTATAACTGTGGAAACTCGTTCGCAAATAAAATCGGCGTTTGTGTTAAAACCCAGCGTAGACCCTATATTTATCAGGTGACATTTGTGGTAATAACTCATTTAAAAACATTTTTAATTTTAATTTTAAAAGCAATTATATACAGAACATTTTTTCTACATCCCCCCAAAACATCATAGAAAGTTCTATCCAAACAGTAAAATTCTTTCGTCTCCTCGCGCTAATATACACACTCCATTATAACAAGCATTAAACCAGCACTGCTGTCAAGCAAAAAAGTTTGTTCTGTGTCCGATTAAATGGTATTTGTTGTGACCACATGCATAACAGCAACAAGCTGGTTCAAGCTAATGCAGCGGTCATATTTTGTTTAAATACCTTTAGGTTTCAAGTGCGCTTCCGTGGGGATGGTTCTTATTGTGAAGGCGCTGCGCTACTGCTAGAAACGGTTTTATTTTTTGTTCCAGCCATTTCAGCATAATGACCTCTCATGTAGAAAAATTGCATTTTTTTGAGACGGAGAATTTAACAAATGAACCAGTATTTAAAATTATTGAACAGCAAATCTAATTTTTTTTTTCAATAATCTCTGCGGATTTAGTCGTGCATGTTCGAAAATATCTGCAAGTATTCGAATATGTTAGGAAGTTTTGGAGTAAATATGTAGCCGAAGTCCCGAAGATAGGCCGTAGTAAACTTTTTCGAAGGCAAGGCCCGCTTTAGCGCTGTACTCATGCGACCGCGTAGCTCTGTGCGTTAAGAAGGGTTAAACGCGGCATCAAAAACAGTTCGAGTGGGCAGTTTTCATGATGCTCTTAAATTGCCTCCACACCACACTGCAGAGTAGGGTTCAATGAATTTTGCCGAACCCTACCACGATGCCCAATCTCGGTGGCCATACATTCGAGCTACCTTCCGTTATACGGTCTGTGATGTGATGGAAGTTTATTCGTGGCTCTATTAGCAGGAAAGAATAATTTCTGCCAAGATGTTATTGTCGGACACGAAGTCCGTGACAGACAGTGTATTGTCCAAATGACTGCTGCTAAGTTTTTCCCGCCTCGCTCATGTACGAGTAGAAGCGAAATTCCGTGCACAAATCTTGTCGCTAAATGAATTGAAGAAGGGTTTTTAGGCGGGCTAGTTGGTGCTTCTCGTTCATGATTAAACTGCGCGAACGAAATAGGGACAAAGACAAGAAAGCACGTACACACAGAGCGCAGACTTCTAACTTTTATTCCAAAAACGCTTCGACCATTTTTTTTTATACGCACCAACCAACCACAATTCTTGATCCCGGCTGTGTCATGTGGTGGGTTGTTGCATTTTGGTGTGTTGTTGCACGTTTTTTGAATAAAACTTTGAAGTCCGCGCTCTCTGTGTGTATGTGTTTTCTTGTCTTTGTCCCTGTTTCTTTCGCGCAGTTTAATCATAAATGAATTGCCCTTTTAGTTTTAACACTGTAAGGAAATGTTAATCGACAATAAAGAGTCATGTTTACTGGTACGAATTATACTGCTAGTAATCTTAATCGTATTGGTGCGATAAACACATAACTGAATATATTAAATTTTCCGTGACTTACTTACACGAAAAGTAACGGTGCTTGGTATACCGGGTATTTCGGCAAACACTTTAAAAAACTTTCAAAAGTAGGTTTCCAGAATAAAAATGTAGCTTTTGCGGCGTAGTATTACCAATTCCGGCAAACACCAGAACACCGATGAATCATCTTGAGTATCAAGATGGTTAACCAACTTTGAATAATTAACTTTTTAACTAGGAGCATAAGGCGCCTTGTTGCAACTAGGGATTTGTCACCAGTCATTAGTAATAACCATATCAGTTTTAAAAATTTCGAAAATGTGATTACCCTTCGCTCTGCGGCTTGACAAAATCTGGCTGCATCGTGAGAAAATGCCTGCAGGCAAATACCCCCCCCCCCCCCCCGTGCAAGTATCTAGTCGGAAAAGTCCAAATTTGGCGAGCCACAGCGCCAATGGTAGCCGCGTTTTCGAAATTCTAAATATTTATATGTCTCTTACTAACAATAGGCTATAAATCAGTGGTTGCAACTAAGCGCTTAACTGTAGTAGTTAAAAAGCTAATTATTAAAAATTATTTAACCAGCTTGACGATTCTACGTTTTTCTGGTGTCCACCAATACAGGTAATAGTTTGCCGAAAAAGCCAAATTTTTGCCCCAAAGAGCCTATTTTTGAAAATGTATGAAAGTGTTCGCTGAAACAACCGCTATATACGATTTTGGATATGTTTATCTACTGTGAACGCAGCGAGCGTGCACACCGCTGCGTGAGTTTGCACAATCGTTCTATACGACTCATTGATATTTATCACGATAAAAACAGTATCATGATGGTCCCTTAACCTCTAGTTTCCTGTTGGAGCCCACCACCTCGAGCATAAGCCCTGGCACTGCCGGCATCGTGTATTCAGCATCTTCACTGAGCCCGTCGCCCATTTGAAGCTACCAGCCTCGCTGTTGCCTAACCCATTCATGTGTGGCCTTCACTCCCCAGTCGATGGGGAGATATAATGACGACCGAGTACTTGGGGCGCGTGGGTAAAGTAGAAGACGCGCGTGCGTGATGCTGCGAGCCCAGAGGAGCTCCTACAGCTCAGAGTGGATCAGTGCTTTCAGTAAAGTTTGCGTTTTCTTCGTTAGTACCTGGATCTCGTTGCAGTATTTCGAACTGACCATGAATTGAGACTAGAGGCTAGCAACCATTCATTTTTTTCTTTTCGAATTGGCAGCAACATGCCAAGGAAATTCGTTTTGTGACCTCCAACAATAGGCTAGCATGTGAGTTCGCTAGATACCAAAGCTTTGACCTTTAAAACATTCTGAAAGCCTCTATGAGGGAGCTGACGACAGGAAATAGATCTTGACCTTTTTAACGGTCGGTAAACGCTTAGTACTTCTTGTGTATAATATGTAGTGGGAAATCTGCGGCATGTATTCATTTTTCTCTAATAATTGTAGTCACGAGATAGGCTTTGTTTTGAAATTATGCTTTATTTAAAGTGGAATAAATTCGAAAATAAGTGTCGCGAAACGTTAGTTTCAGCGGTCATGTAATAAATTCACGAAAACTCAACTGACAAAACACAGCAATGAGTCAGCGCCCTGGGTCTACAAAAAGGCCTGGTCTACGTGAGAGGCACAATTTCAAAATGATGTTTCTGCTGAGTGTATGGCTGCGTTTTTCATTCGTTTTTGCGGAAATTGAGGTTTTTAAACCTGATCCTGCCCACTTGTCAAGCGAGACGGAATTGGAGAAGTACCAAGACCCCACCACGGTTCGTAAAATGATCGCGCATGTCTAGATTGAAAGACAGACATTTTTTTTTTCACTGCGAGGAAGTTGTGCCATTCGGCTTTATGTTAAAAAACAACGAGTTTTTTTGGTCTATGGTTTGTTTTATGCACAATAAGTTTGTCTAGAACAAGGACGCATCGCCGCTTTCAACTTAGAGAAGTGTTTAGTTTATTGTCTATCACATTTTTCATATATTTTTCACATAGTGAAAAGAATTATATAAAAATTGAATAATTGTAATATTTTTTGTGTCACTAGGTGTGACCACAAGCAGTAGGATCTATATGGAACTGCTGCAGTTGCTCAGTGGTTCGGGGACTCGACTACTGACCCAGAGCACCCGGATTCGAACCCAACCGCGGTTGCCGCGTTTCGATGGAGGAGAAATAGAAAGGCTCCGTGTGCTGTGCGATGTCAGTGCACGTTAAAGATCCCCAGGTGGTCGAAATTATTCCAGAGCCTTCCACTACGGCAGCTCTTTCTTCCTTTCTTCTTTCGGCCTCTCCTCTATCCATTCTCTTACGGCACTGTTCATGTGTATGCCGAGATGTTTTACAGATACTGCTCCATTTCCTTTCTACAAACTCCAATTTTCAATTTAAAACAAATGAACTGAAGCGCAGGGTACGTGAATTAGTCACAATATTTTAAATCGGATCAAGGTGCGTACTACAATTTACTTGTAGCTTTCTGCCGGTTTTCGGCTAAAAACGTTTTACTAAATGATGCGCTTCATTTGTTACCTTGCATTGCAATGTTCGAACCATATATGATAGCTTTTAAAGCAGGAAGAACTCACGGCGTAGAAGGCGCCTGCTTCAGTTCCGTACAGCGGCGAACGTGACAGCAAGCTCACTGACGTTACCGAACGATCGCAGTAGATATTTGTGAACGCGTGCGCTCATTGGTTTTCATGTTTTTCTGGGATAGGAAGTGCAGAAAAAATTGCAGAGCTACAAAAAGGGTACATCGCACCGTGTCCTCACTCACTGGTGAGGTTTGTTTACAACATAACCTTGTTTGTCTGCCATTACACTAAAGTGGGCATGATGGTGTACGTGCACATTTTCAGCATCCGCACCAAAGCACAAGGCAATTTGCTGCCCTAGCTTCATGACGGATGGAGCTGCTGGTCCAATAATAGCAGTCATTATGTGGGAACGTTTGCTAGCGTACCTTGCTTTGTTATAATTACCAACACTGGGTTCAATGGAGAATTATGTACTAAGAGAAATATAAAAATTCGCGTTAAACGCAAAGAAGAACATGCACTTCAGCGGCATTGCTATCACTGCGGGTTTCTTTTGTCGACCTGGCTTACCTCGGACCCTTTTCGCCCCTGCTATATTCGCTCCCGTTCTTTTCTATTAACTACATTCTTATATTTGGTGGACGTGCCGGGTAATTGCCATGAAGCTCCGTAGCCACAGCGTCAAGATATCTGCGATGCCTGAGGACGTTCAACATGAACCCGTGAAAATGAACCCGGCTGTTATCTGTGGCGGCTCCCTTCGCCAACGAGACCCGGGCCGTCTTTCTGCGGTACCTATGGGCATGATGTAGTTTAAGATTGGCTCTCATCGTGCGAACGCGTTAGCCCCTGTAGCAAATAGGACGAATAATGCAAACTCAAGAACATAATTTATTATCAGAGCGGCATGCGAAATCTGCTGCATTGGAATCACGAGGTGGACAGTCGATTCTGGCCTGCCTTCAAGACGATATTCTCAGACGTCTTTGGTTATCTAGCTGTCTCGAAATTCCTTTGCCAAAAACTCTTGCGAGAGCGTTCGCTGCAGGGCGGAGAAAGCTTTAAAACTACATTGAAGATCTCCTAGACCTATGCAAACGGGTGAGCGTCTATTCTTCGGAAGCTCGCGCTATCAAACGCATCTTGAGAGGCTTTGATGAAGACCTGTTTCAGTTGCCAGCGCGCAACTTGGGCACCGTTGCTCAAGTCGTCACCCTGCGCCAGAGCTTCCAGGAGAGGTGCAAGAAGGAGATGTTGACTGCTCAGTAACCCATGCTTTTTTATTCATTTGCTGGGCTGAGGCCTGTAGCGGACACCTCCTCACTACTGCAGGAAATCAAGTCTTTCTTTCCCGTTGATGTGGTGCATCAGATCACCCTTCTGTTGAGCCCTCAACAGCGACCACCATGTTTGGCTATGGCTATCCGACATGCTCTTCAAGAGCAGTTTGCTGAGACTCTTTCAAACACCTTTCGCCATTCTGCTAACATACGCCGAGGTCATTCTCAGACCTCGGCCGCCTACCGGTGCTTCGTGTTCAGTGGTTGTGCGAGTGACGGCACCTTATCGTCGACCGGCTCTGAGAGTGAGCGAGCACTGACGCACTACTGAAAGCCGCCCTGTTTGCGACAGTTGCGGATTACCTGGTCATGTGGCAGTGTTGCTCCGTCGTAGTCTCCTAGTCTGAGCCCATCCGGCTCAAGCTACCACTTGCTGGTCTCCAGCAAACAATTCAGCCTCTTTTCTGGTTCGCTGATAAGCCTCTTTGGTATTCTTTGTTTAGCTGTGTAGTTTATGCTTCATTATTTGTAAAGAGAAATAAAATATGAATAGTTCTGCATTTGAGCCTTTTCTGTCAGTCAACTGCATCACAATACTTCTTAAAATAAGTTTCAGTTTCATTCCGAAATTGCTTACACATGGATAAGCCTCAGGTACCGGTACGTATTTCAATTCAGTGTTTTATAGGACGTCAATATAGTATTGCCCCCACCCTCCCACCCCCGTTTAGTTCAAATCAAGAGGTCAGATCGGCGCAAAAATTTTTTATTAAATTGATAGATGCATGATGAGGACAATTTTATTGTTTGTATGTACGTGAGACACTCATGCTGCATGGGCCTTCAAGGGGTTTTTGTCTATTATCTTCAAGACAATATTTTGAACCAGAACTAGTTTTACCACTAATAATCCGCCATATCGAAGACAGCACTTATATCTCCGTCTGTGCCCATCTAACATTTCTGTCCGCTGAGGTTTCCGGCTCTTTTAAGGATTCCGAAGAAGAAGAAAGGGAATTTTAATGAAAGAAAGGCGGAGAGGTCGGCCGGTGGTAACAGGGCCCTGGCCTGCTACTCCACACAGGGGAAAGGGAAGAGGAGGAAAAGGAAAGTGTGAATGAAGGCTGATGATGGCATAAAACAATGAGTTTCACGGGTGATGTCTATGCACACGCACACACACACACACACACAACACTGGCTGGCGCTCGCATCGCGGTTACTGGACACACATAAAACTCAAAACTGGTGTCTGCAACACAACACCGACACATGTCATTAACCATGTAGGTTGTGCACAGGCGGTCACAAACGAGTATCCAGGCCTGTTTCACACAAAAAGTTGAGCAGGGCTTTTGTCACACGCCACCAATCAGAACGTCTCGTCCTTGCGCCCAGAAGAGTTTCCTCAGAGAGAGGGCGAGAGTCCAGGTTTTTCACGGTCGCCTCCAATGTTGTTCTTTCAGAAGTATACTTCGGGCACGCGCAAAGAAGGTGTCCAATAGTCTCTGGTGTGTTGCACTGTGCGCAATTTGGGTGACTTTCGATGCCGATCTTGTGAAGATAGTGTTTGGTGTAGGCAACGCCAAGCCGTAGCCGGTGGAGTAAAGTCCCTTGACGTCGCACCACCACAGATGGGAAATGTAATCGTGAGCCAGCGTCAAGCTTACACACGCGGTCCTGTTGATGACTCGGATCATGCCAGTGCGACTGCATTGCCGCCTGCATTAAATGCGCCAACAAGGCTCCAATGTCTGATCTTGAAAAGGCTATCTCAATGAAAGCACCATCACTATGTGCCATCCGAGCCTCGGCGTCAGCACGCTCGTTTCCCGCTATGCCGCAATGGCTCGGTATCCATTGAAACTTTATGATATGGCCGCGGTGGAAAGCCTCGGCTAACAAAAGCACAATCTGTTGAACCAGCTGCTCGCATGCTCTTGGTTTTAGATAAGTTTGTACGACCTGTAATGCCGATCTCGAGTCGCAGAATATAGTCCATTGCTGCGCTGGCTGGTGACCAATATAAAGGACGGCTTCTTGTATGGCTGCCAATTCGGTTGCCGTAGAGGACGTTTTGTGCATGAGCCTGAAACGGTGACATGAGGCATTTCCTGGCACTATCATCGCTGCAGCTGAAGAAGTGGTCGTAACGGATCCGTCCACGAAAACATGCTGGGTGTTAGTATACATAGATGTAATGTATGACAGCGCCAGCTGTTTCAGTCCGACTGTTGGAATGTGCGTTTTCTTTGTTATCCCTGGGATTGTTGTCCGTATAGATGGTTTTGGTACTGCCCAAAGTGGCACCTCCGCAATCTGGTGTGGCGCGTAGTTCGAAGGCAGCGCATTGCGCTGCATCCAAAGGGCTCTGGAAAAGGCTGCATCTGGACGCACCGCACTAATGTTAGTCAGGGGGTGATGACGATGCCTGGTCAGATGCCGCAAATGCACACGAAGTGGCTCCTGTTGGAAATAAATTCGTGCTGGGCAGGCGCGGGCCTCATAAAATGTGCCCCATGTAGAAGTTTTACATGGCAAACCCAAGCATACTCTTAAAGCACGAGCCTGCGCGCTTTCAAGCACACGCAGGCCTGATAGTCTGACCCCCGAGAGAACGGGTGCACTGTATCTGAGAAGGCCGACTACCAGCGCCTGGTACACGTGTAGTAAAGATCGCTCAGAGGGACCCCAACATTTTCCTGCCATACACCGCACAATGCTTGCAAAGCTGTCGAGCTTTTTCTTGAGCACAGAAATGTGCTTCGTCCAGGACAGGTCACGGTCTATCGTAACACCTAAGAATTTGTGATGTGTTACGTATGGAACAATTTGCCCATCGATTGTGACCGGATACCACGCCATTATCTTGCGTGTGAAAGCCAATGTTACGCTTTTAGTTGGCGAAAGTTCAAGCCCCTGACGGCGCAAGTACGCAGACGTAATGGACACCGAACGCTGCAATCTTGCTTGCACTTGGGGACGCGTGACACTTGATGTCCAAATGCAAATATCGTCTGCGTAGGCGGATATTGAAACAGTCTTCGGTAGTTGTTTGAAAAGGCAAATGAGCACGAGATTGAACAACGTTGGACTGAGCACTCCTCCCTGAGGAACACCACAAGCAACATGATGATCTGCTGTGTCACCTTCAAGAGTCTCCATGTAGACTGTCCGGTTTGTCAAATAGCTTGCAATCCAATTGTGTAGACGTCCGCCGATACCACATTCTTCGAGTGCATTTAGTACTGCATCATGCTGAACATTATCGAATGCGCCCTTTATGTCGAGGAAAAGAGCAGCAGTCAACCTGTGACGGCGTTTTTCATGTTCTACCGTTGACACGAGATCAATTACACTGTCGATGGCAGACCGGCCTTTGCGGAAACCCGTCATTGTGGAAGGGTATAGCCCATGTTTTTTAAGGAACCATTCTAGACGGGTTAGCACCATACGCTCCATCGTCTTGCCAATACAACTTGCCAGAGCTACTGGTCTGTAGGATGTTAATGTGAGTGGCGATTTCCCTAGTTTGAGCAAGGCCACAATGCGGCTTCTTTTCCACTGCTGTGGTACAGTGGCAGAGGCCCAAGAGTGGTTGAACAATGTTAAGAGGGCTTCCATTACCTGTGGGCCTAGATGACGAAGCGCATTGTATGTTATTCCATCAGGTCCTGGGGATGAAGGATGTGTGCAAGCAGAAAGAGCTGCTTTCAGTTCTTGAATTGTGAAGGGGATGTCCAGTCGATCGTCCATCGTGGGGGGAGCACATCGATGCTGCCGAGGTAAAGAAGCGCTTCCGGCAATTCTCGAGCAGAAATCCTCCGCCACCTCTAGTTCTTGCCGTCTATCATGAAGTGCCAATGCACGGAAAGGGTGTTTCTGCTGGGGAAATGTCGGCAGTGCTCGAACAACGTGCCAGATTGTGGAGAGTGGTTTGCGGGGATCCAATCTGCTGCAAAATGACCGCCACCGTTGTTTGCTTAGGTTCTCCAAATAGCGCTGTATTTGCTTCTGGGCACGTCGAGAGGCCCGGAGATCCGAGACATCCTTTGTCCTCCGGTATTTTCTTTCTGCGCGCCGACGAATCGCCCGAAGCTGCGCGTAGATCACATCCACTGGTGCTGTGGAATTTGGCGCTGAGATATTGCGTGTTGCATCGTGCATGCCCGAAATAATACGCTGTTCCACATCTGTTGGATCAGCGAGTTTCCCACAGGTTTTTTTCTAGAACAATGCGGAAAGCACTCCAGTCGGTGCAACGTATTTTGGCATTTGGAAGACGGTGAAACCACCGTAGCTGCACATACGTCGGTATGTGGTCGCTTCCATAAATTTCAATATCAGCACACCACGTTGCGAACGATGACAGGCACCTGGATACAAATGCATGGTCCAGGCAGCTGCTGTAGGTAGTCCCGCGTAGAAATGTCGGCGTGCCATCATTGAGCAAAACGAGACCTGCATTGTTCATGAACGTGGCGATATCCCGTCCTCGAACGTTCGTAAGGGCGCTTCCCCAGCCGTGGTGATGCGCATTGAAATCTCCTACTATTATATGGGGTTCCGAAACGCTGTCAAGTAGCGATTGTAGTCGTAGGGCATCAAATCGACCCCTTGGTGGTATGTAGCCACCTAGAATAGAGATTGTGCGCCCATTCAAAGTCACAGTGATTGCTACATACTCGTTGCTACTGCCCCCAGGAATTTGATGCCGAACGTAAGTGAGGTCACGACGGACGCATAGTAGTACCTTGCTCAAATGCCCAGCCGCTTCAGAGAGGAAACTTTCATAACCGAACAGTCGAAAAGGAGATGTGATATTAGGCTCACATATTACAAGCACCGGAAATCGGTATTTGAAGATCCTCTGCCTGAGATCTGCTAGGCGGCCTCGCAGACCTCGAGCATTCCATTGTAATACTGCCGATCGAGAGATTCTCTCCTGCAGTGAGGGTGCTGACGACGGTAGAGCCATAATTTTGACTGCTAATAAAGGGTGGCAAGCACCGGTTCAATAGCGTCTAAAATTTGGACAGCAGCCTTAGCAATTGGCGTGTCCACTCCAGCAATTATCAGCCGTAAGGTGCCTATCAGCTGTTTCAGCATCGCCCTGATTTGATCATCTGTTGTCGACACAGCCGGCGGACGCACAGGCGGACGTGTCACAGAGCTTACAGTACGCGATGGTAGAAGTGGCCACTCTGCGGGGTCCTCCGGGGGGTTGTCAGTCTTGGCTCTTGCGGAGCTGAAGGCAGTGGCTTTTGCGCGGCAGAGCGGTCTCGGTCCTCCTTATGTGTTGACACGTCATTTACTGAGCTCAATTTCTTCTGCCGACTTCGTGTCCTCCTCCTGGAGCGACGTACTGCGATTGCTGCTTCTCGGTGAGTAGAATGGTCTCTCACCATTTTCTTCAAGATCTTCATCTCTGTTTTCACCTTCGGACATTCCCTAGATGTTGCCTCATGAGGACCTTTGCAGTTGGCACAAACTGGAGACTCAATCGTACATGTAGGTCCATCGTGCACGCCACCACAACGCGGACATGTTTTCGTGCTCGTACACGCAGCACTTACATGTCCAATCTTCTGGCATTTTCGGCACTGCACCGGTCGGGGCACATAAGGACGCACTGGGTGCCTCACAAAACCCACTTTCACATGCGATGGTAAAGTAGTACCCTCAAACACTAGTTTGACACACCGTGATTTGCCGAAACGATGGATGTCAGTTATGCGAACAGAACTTGATAGCAGTTGCACCAAGTCCATATCCTTGATCTGTATGTCCACGTCAGAAATCACACCAGCAGTAGTGTTAAGTCCATGAGCGAAGAACGAGCGGACTCGTATGTTGCCAAGGACAGACACGGTCTTCAACTTATCCAGGGTTGCCCGGCTAGAGACATCAACAGAGAGGATATTCCTTCTTGCGTTAATACGCACTTCTTTCACTTGGCCCGGAACCAGTCGTTCAAGAAGAAGAGTCAAAGTCTGCCTGTTGATGGAGTTGAGATTCTCTTCCTCAACAGGCATGTATGAAATTGTGTAAGTGAGAGATTGCTCACTTACATTGGCCTCGTTGGTTGTTTTCTTGCTCACACTGGATTGGTGAGGCATCTTCGCTGGCACAATGGACTTGTTAGCCCGCTTCGTACACACACTGGGCCCACACTCAGTCGGGGTTTTGGAAAGCTTCCTCTTCAGGCGCCGACTCACAATCTCGGTGTAGCCTCCGTCGAACTCCATGTCATCCGAGTCAGAGAAACTGGACGATCCCGGGAGCTCTGAGGGGAGATCCATACTGCATCCAGGCTGATCTGTGCAGTTCACACTGCTAGCCACAGAAGGCAGCAGAGGCAGCGGGTCATCCGCCATCGCCTGGGACGGCGAGGTTGCCTTGAAGGCTAGAGAAGCACAAAGTATTTCAAAAAAACAGGAGCTCGATCAAGAGATGCTGCCGTTCGCAGCGCTCTTCT